>CAUYQG010218121.1:0-19518 GCA_963574415.1 Tarsius wallacei
GGCCGGGCTCGGTGGCTCAGCCTGTAATCCCGAGCCTTTGGGAGGCCGAGGTGAGTGAATTGCCTGAGCCCGCGGGTTTGAGACCCAACTGGGCAACTTGGCAAGACCTCATCTCTACAATAAATCAAAAATTAGCCGGGCGTGGTAGCGCGCCTGTAATTCCTGCTACTCGGAAGGCTGAGGCGGAAGGATCGCCAGAGCCCAGCAGGTCGAGGCTGCGGTGGCCAGGAGCGGCCACTGCACTCCAGTCTGGGCAACAGAGTGAGACTGCAACTCAAAAAAAAAAACACAACAAAACAAACAAAAAAAACCCCACAGGCCCTCCACACTGATGGTGTGACCACAACATGATTTAGAAGAGTTCCTGAGTTAATTCCAAATCACCTGCTGCTTATCCAAAATCTACAGGGTTTTTTTCTACCAAGATACAAAATTCTTTCCATTAAATACTTCAAAATTCTATGTTTAGATAACTAAGTTGAAACCTGACAAAATAAAATAAGCCTAAACAATGTTATCAATACTCCTAGGAATATAAATAAACTACATAGAACTAATCTAATCTGTAACTACATTTAACAGATATGTGCCAACAAAATCAAAAAAGTGACTTGGTAGCAATTCAGCGCTTAAAAACAAAAGTTCTGAACACAACTTATGCAACACCTGAAATACATTTCTCTAAAAGCAGCAGTCAACTGGTTTAATATATTTTCTTGTAAAACTTAAAGGCTAGGTAAGTCTTGAGCTGTGTTTTTGCAAAGCCTAAACATTTGCATGAAAAGTAACATTGCTGAGAATCATTCTCTCTTTTTCTCTGTACCTCATCTTTATTTCAAAGGATTTTAAGCTGGCTGAATACTCTTATTTTTGATAAATCAAGGTCTTTGAAGTGATGTTTTGGCTCTGTGTAGGCAAAGCCTCAGTTTCCACAGGTCAATATCTGAGGGCCAAAGCCCTCTCTTTTTTTTTTTTTTTTTTTTAATGGAATGCACCTTTTAAATTTGAGGTCAATGCTCTGGCATTCTACCCCAGTCTAATTGTTAATGAAAATCTGAGGTATTGCACTGATGACTTATTTTGATGATGCTCTTTCAACGCGGAATTATGAAGAGTCATTCTTCTTCTGGTAAGGAGATAGAAGACAAGCAGATCAATCCATTGGGCTCAAACAAAAGCACAAAACTAAAGGTGCCCAGTTTTTGGCCTCAGTGTCCGAGGTCCAGCCATACCAAACAAATCTTGTCACACTCCTGGACACGCTAGTGCACACGCTAGGTTTTGAATCAGAGGTCTAGAATTACATAATCACAGAGAGGGACTAGAGGGACTCCATGAGATCATCCTCATGGAAGAGGCACATTTTTAAAAGATACAGTTGGGTCAGAGAGGCAGAGCCCACGAGTGCGTCCTTGAGTCCCTCTACCTTTCTGAGTATTGGTTTCCTCATCCTTAAACAGACCAGAGTAACACTTGAAACCTCACATAAATGACTCAGGGTCTTCCTAGATCTGAAAGTTGCTGAGATCTTGCCAGAAAAATCCTCTCCACATACCTGAGAGAGAAGGGTGCCCCATCTTAAGAAAACAACATATGCAACCCGAACTCAACCCCACAAATCTGGGCTTTCAATATTCTCATCCAGAAAAGAATTTTCCACTTAAAAGTACTCACCACCAGATGTACTTTTTAAAGTGCTCCCAAAGGCTTTTTACATTTTAGTTTGAAATAAAAATGTAATACACTTTTTAAAACCACATAAAACCATTTAAACTGTTTGAATTTTTTACTATGCGTATGAGTTAGTTTTTCTCTAAAAAAAAAAAAAGGCTACAAAACTAGTCAATACAAAAAGAAAAACTAGGCCAAGGAAACAGAATTCCAACAACCCTTAAAAAACAGTAAGCATAGCCGGGCTCGGTGGCTCAGCCTGTAATCCCGCGCCTTTGGGAGGCTGAGGTGAGTGGATTGCCTGAGCCCGTGGGTTCGAGACCCGCCTGGGTAAGCAAGACCTCATCTCTACAATAAATTAAAAAATTAGCCGGGCGTGGTAGCGCGCGCCTGTAGTTCCAGCTACTTGGAAGGCTGAGGCGGAAGGATCGCTGGACAGCAGGTCGAGGCTGTGGTGGCTGGAAGTGGCCACTGCACTCCAGTCTGGGCGACAGAGTGAGACTCCAACTCAAAAAAAAAAAAATCATCTGAACAACATATGAGGTTGGTGTTAGTATCCCCATCTCACATACAGGGAAACGGAGGCATGGAGAACTTAAGTAACTTGCTCAAGATCACATAGTGAAAAAACACAAGTTATGGAATATTAGAGTCTGTGTAAAGAAAATAGGAGAGAAAGATATGCATCCGAATTTGCTTATCTATGCAGAAAATATCTCCAGAATTACACTTAAGACACTCTAACTTAATTGCCTACAGGATGGAAAACTGGGTAGCTGGAGACAGGGATGGGAAGGAGATTTTCATGTATTTACTTTGTACCTACACTGAAAGCAAGCAAGGAGACAGGGAAATGACAGAAAGAGCATGCTACCTTGTCATGCAGGTGCACACATCTGGCCCCCACTCAATGACCCCACCACAGGAAGGTGATGTTGGGACAATGAGGAATAAGTGTATTTTGTTCCGTGTAATCTGTTTACTGAGGCATAGAATCAAGCAGTGGATCGTGGACACACTTTCCTTACAAAATGGTGGTGATGAGACACTGGCACCAAAAGAAGGGAACTTCGGGGATCTGGAAACAACTCAGTTTCTGTAGAAAGCTCCTTCCACAAGCCCCACGTGCCCCTTGCATTCCTCTCTGCCTGCTGTCTCTGCCGTAGCCCAGGCTGGTCAAGCGTGACTGCAGGGAGCTTGTGACTCCTGCTTCTTCTCAAACTTTCTTCTCTTTGTCTTACAGAGACTTTTTCTGTCAAAGGAAGTTTGATCATATTACTCTCTTGTTCAACACTGTCAGTGGGCACCTATGGCCTGCAAAATAAAATCTAGCTAGACATGACATTACACACAGTAGGCACTCAATAAATGCGAGTGGGGATTTTGGAGTCATAAGTAGCTAATGTACTTGGGTACTGTGCTGGGGAGACTCCCCGCTCCTGCCCTTCACCTTATGCTTTGCCTCTGCTCCAGTGGAGGGAAAAGCAGAGGGGAAGGCTGGAGGGAACACCTTCTGGTCCTCTTCTTACTTGCACACTGGCCACTGCTTCTTATCTCCCTAGGAGGAACAGACACTCAGCTGACACACATACCCACTCACACAGTGTCTGTCACTTCTCTCTCTCTCTCCTTATCTATCTATTAATATCATTATCTGTGTATCATCTATCTGTCTAATCTATCATGCACCTATCATCTATCTATCCATCCATCCATCATCTATCATTATGCACCTGTCATCTATCTATCTATCTATCTATCTCTATTTATCTTCTATCTATCATTATCTACCTATCAGTAATTTAGGTCAGATGTAGACGGTATATAGTTCAAGGCAGACTGTCATCAGTCTATCAATTACCTACCCATCTATAACTATCCACCTATCATTTGTCTGTCTATCTATCTATCATCTATCATTATCTATCTGTCTATCTATCTATCCATCCATCTATCTGTCTAATCCCTACTGTGCCACTTTAGAGCAATGCACCTTGCTCAATTTCACCTCTGCATGTTTGCATAATAGTTCCTACTCTAATGCTTCACCCAAGTAACTTCTAATGAGTCCTATTCAACGGTAGCAGTGTTTATTCCAGGTTTTCCTTCTCTAGGCCCCTGTCCTTGGGTTGGATAATTCACCCTCCTCTGGCTCTCAGAGCTCCCTCCCAACACTGTTCACAATACTTTGCAAACACCAGTGTCACTTTGCCTTGCTGACTGCCTTGCTCTCTAAACAATGAGTCTCCTAAGGACAGGAACTCTCTTTCATGGTGTGGATTGGCATCTGGCATAGTGCTGGCCCTCCATGAATATTTGTTGAATGAATGAATGCTGAATGCTAAGCTGCAAACAATTCTACACAACTGAACTGTACTGGGGAAGGACCCCGTACTTCCCCTCTCCCTAGGTGTCTGCTTCTGCTTGAAGGAAGACAGAAGCACTGTCCGGTTTTCTCTCCTCCTCAGAGGAGGGCTGCTGCAAGAAACACATTCCATCCCTCTCCTACCCTTGACCATCCCTGGCCTCCATGGGAGGAGGGTCGACTTGGGCTCTGTTGATGGCTCGGCTTTCCACAGGCACAACTGAGGGTGAGGGTCCCAGATCTAGAATGAGGTGGTGTGAAACCCTACTCCTTCCTGTGCCTAAGCCATGTCTGCCCAGGGGACTTTGCCAGGTTTCTTGCTGAGTATTGCTTACCTAGTTTGTAATAATCCTTACTTGCTTCATGTGTGTAAGCTTCTGTGAGAACCCCGGGGTGGGGGTGGGGAGTTGGCCTGGCACCACCACTCTCCCAGTCTGCCTTGAACTATATACCATCTACATCTGACCTAAATTACTGATATCAGGTTAATCCACCCTAATAGGTTTTCAAAAGGACCTATACAAGGCCAGACAAGTTGAAAACAATATCATAAAATTGTGAGACCCTTTCCATCTATTACTTGTGAAACCATGGTGTTGATTTAACACCAAAGAGCCCTCCGTTGACTCTGGTCTGGCAGTGCTTATGCTCCCCTGCAGAAAGGGAGCTGGACTGTCCACCATGTTTAAGAACATCCTTTGTAATCCCAGCACTTTGGGAGGCTGAGGTGAGGGGATTGCCTGAGCCCATAGGGTTGAGAACAGCCTGAGAAACTCGGCGAGACTCCATCTCTACAGTAAAATAAAAATAAATAAATAAATAAATGAGCTGGGTATGGTAGCACATGCTTGTAGTTCCGGCTACTTGGAAGGCTGAGGCGGAAGGATCGCCTGAGCCCAGCAGGTCGATGCTGGGGTGGCCACTGCACCCCAGCCTGGGCAACGGAATGAGAGTTCAACTCAAAAAAAAAAAAAAGCACTCTTTGGGGAAGTACAAACCCCATCTAAAGAATAGCCATTCTTCATAAATTATTGACGTAGCTAACAGTTATAAGAACTTCTACATGCCAGGCACTGTGTCAAGCACTTAACATGAAATTTCTCATTCATCCCCTGAAAAACCTACAAGGCAGGTATTAGTATCATCTGCAATTACAGATGAGAAAACTGAGACTTAATATTCCATAAATAGAAGAAATTGCATAGTAATTAAAACCCCAGGATACCCTGATACCGAAGTTCAAGTTATAACAATATTTACTGAATATTTATAATATGCCAGAGTCGTAGTGTCCAGTACAATATCCATTTGCTAAATTAAAACCAAATCAAATAGAAAGTTAGTTCCTCAGTGACACTACCCCAATTTTTTACCAGTCTGGGAGCAACCATTTTGGACAATGCAGATACAGAGCATTCCCATTGTTGCAGAATATTCTATTGGACAGCCCTGGACTAGACAATTTGTACCCCAACAAATCTCTGTCAGGTAGCTATTAGTAGTATCCTAAGTTACTACTGAAATCCCTTCTGGAACCTGAGACCCAGAGATGTTAAGTCCCTTGCCTAAACTCCCCCAGCCTGGAGGTTGAAACTCAAGTCAGTCTGACTTTTAAATCCTGGCTGCTTTGTTTACGAGGCTCTGCTTTCAACCCTGCAGGAAGAGTGAGTTAACCAATTAACAGAGTCCTGATTCGATTCTACTTTAAGAAACCTTTATAATTTTTCTAAAAAGGATTTTTGAATAATCCTGGCTAATGGAAATAAACCTAAGTAAAGGAATTTTAAAGTAAAGATAGACCATACTGAAATGTTCTCACTAGATTCCTTCCTTCCTTCCTTCCTTCCTTCTTTCCTTCCTTCCAAGTTGGGATCTCACTGTTTCATCTGGGCTGAAGTGGCAGAGCCATGATCACAATCACAGCTCACTGCAGCCTTGACCTCTTGGGCTCAGGCAGTCCTTCTGTCTCAGCCTCCTGAATAGCTGGGATTACAAGTGCATGCTACCATGCCCGGCTAATTTTTTAAAAAGTTTTTTTGTAGAGATGAGATCTTGTCATATTGTCCAGGCTGGTCTCAAACTCCTGGGCTCAAACAATCCTTCTGCCTCAGCCTCCCAAAGTGCTGGTATTACATTACAGGCGGTGAGTCACTGTGCCTGGCTCTAGAATTTTACTTGTAATCTTAATTACATTTTATTACATTCAGCGGTATGCAGTTTCAAAAAACGAAATTGTCATGACTCAAAACCAAAAAGATTCAGTTATCAGAGATATCTATTCTTCAGTAAAGTGTAGGAGCTGTGTGTTTTGTGTGTGTACGTGCATTTTAACTATATGCCAGGCCCTAGAAGAGCTGGCTGTTTTAATGCTAACTTTTAATCCTCTGCAGAATTATTATTGCCTTGACTAGGGCTGGCACAAACTGGCATGGGTTTCCAGTTTTTCAGGGATAATGCTCTTCAGGAGAGTGTTAGAGAGAATGGCTTTCTGCAGGGACAAGGGAATGGGAGTTGCGGGGTGGGGAGGAGAACTCTTTTGCCAGCATCAGCAAAATCAAGATTCACTTGTAAAACATTTCAGGCACACTCTTTTCTACATAAGAGACTTGTTCTCTCTTGAATTTGAAGTCACCGAGCTAAGCATGGGTGCCAGACGTTCCACTTTTATTTACTTTTCCCTAGGAAATGACTGGTCAAAAGATAATTTAAAACCAGAAATGAAATCTAAATACTTGAAAGCTCAAATACAGATTTCTCATATTGCCAATTAAGTTTAGATTTGTATGCTTTAAAAATCAGTTTTGGGGGAAAGATAGAATTAATGTTTTGTTATGGAAATCAAGGCGCTCCCTGGTCCACACATCATGGCAGGCCAGGCAAGGCCTTCTCAGACAACAGTGCCCCCCGCTGTCCCCACTCTAAGTAAACAGGTTTTTAGCAGTGGCTGCACTTACTCGGCTACACAAACTCAGCCACACTTAGAATACTCTAAGAGAGGGAACCACAGGTGGCACCGCACACTGATCCAATCAGAACTGCTTGAGGTTGGGCTTAGTGCCACTGTTTATAAAACTCCTCAAATAACTCCAATAGACAGCCAAGATTAAACCAGGTTCAGAGTACGGCCTTCATGAATTCTAAGTCCAACTGCCCTGAAGGCACATGGGTGCTGATAGTGAAAGGAATCAGAACTGCTCCCACCTCCCTTACTTAATGGCTCATCACTGGCTATCCACGTACAATCGGGAAACACCATCAAAAGGTGCCAATGCTTGGGCCTACCCAGACTACTACACAGATCTCTGGGAGAGGGGTAGGCTCAGGCCTTTACCTACAAAGCAGAGGCTTGGGCTGACCGGTCCTCAACAACCTTTCCGTTTCCAAGTTATATGATTCTATAAGAGGGTTTGATCAAAATGAGGTGATGACTGTAACGGAGAGAGAAGAGTGTGAGTGGTAAAGAAATTCACGGACATCCAATCATATCTGGGTGTTTCAAGCACTTGGTATCACAATCATCACATATACAGGATTATAGAGAGTAACATGGGAGGGACTTGGGGCGTTTTATGAACTGCAAAAAGTGCTTAGTCACAAAACATTTTTCTGGGCTTGTTGCAAGGTTGTGAATTCAGCACTCTGTAGGTATGGGTCTCGGTGCTGGAACCTTCATTTCACTACGGGCGTCAACCTGCGCCCTTACTGATGCTCCTCCTGGTCTTCGGAAGCCATGAGAGTGAGCTGTGCATCATCATGATCAGGGCCGCTGAATCGCTGAAAATACCTCTTGTCCACAGCTGGAGCGGTGCGGAGGAGACAAGCACAAAACAGCTGAATGTAAAAAGCCTTCTTGAGTGTTTTCTCGTTGGCTTGGGCTGGCTGTGGGACACGCTCATTGGTTTGCTAATGTGGCCTCCGGGGGGCAGTATAACCCACGGTTTATCGCAGCTTTGGAAGCCAGGCCACAGCGTCCAGTTTGAAACACTCGCACTCTCTCATGTATGATTTAAAAAACTAATGACCACCAGAAGAAATAAAATAAGTCCCTGAAACACGACAGAATCCCTGTGACACAGAACTTACAGTTAAACTAAATAGTAACAATATAGAACCAAACATAAGTAAAACTTGTAAAAATGCTTTATGGAAAATTATAAAGGAATTATACATGTAGTACATAAATATATAAAAATATACAATGTATGTCATATGGCAAAATTTTTTATTATATGACTTAAAATATCAAAGGTTGACTATGTTTTTGGAAAACACAAGCAAGACTTGTACTGTGAATTTTGTTTCAAAACAAAGAAACTAGGGACTTGTTTTCACGTTTTGCCTCTTCTGCTGCCCTCATTCCCAAACGCTATGGAAAGTCTCTACATACTTGGACTATAATTGAGTGGATATGTCAACCAGCTACAAGGAAGAGCAGTTAGAAAGTCCATGAATTTTTCTCCGTGCACATTCCCACTTCTAGCCTCCTGTGGTAAGTCTTATGCTTTCATCAGAAGGGTTAACACTTTAAAAGTCATGTTCATGTTTGGGAGTCTGTCTCTCCCTTTGAAAGAAAATAGATGATTGGTAAATTTAATCATAACTGTGGAAATGTCAAGCATTTAAATTTGGTCAGAGCTGTTTAAACTAAGAACCCCTGGAATATAAAATGAATTCCAATTTATGAATTTGCACAGTATTTGTCCTTGCTAAGGACATTAATCTGTCCTTTGACCTCATCCATGGCATATATGCAATCCCCTCTTGGGAAGGTCCTTTGGATTGGACAGTAGGGTACCTTCACCCTGGGGATGGGAAATGGAGTCATGATGAAGGTCATAATGAATTCTGACTCCAAAGAGTAAAGGATTGAGCACAAAGAAATGATGGGAGCATGCTCTGCAAAGGCTGCTGTTGCTTTGAATAGCTTTTCTTCCAGCTAACATTGGATTAATTTAATGAGATGGAAGGAGATAATGAGGGCACATGTGTCCATCAGCCATGAAACTGACATGAGAAGTTGCCGGGTGGGGTGCAGTGTGGTGCTCCGTGGGTTCTTTTGTCTCACCACAGAAAAGAATTTCAGAACAAATCGAGTATATTACGACAATTGATTAGTGAGAAAGAGGCACGCCTAATGGGCATTGGCATCTTAAGAGAAAGAACGAGCATTTGCCTTTGACAAGAAGTTTTATATACTTTTACGATTATTATGCTAACCATGAACTAAGAGGGTGAGCTGCAGTTATCTGATCATGAATTTTGACTACCATCTCTCCTTTGATGAACTAAGAAGGTGAGTTTTTCTTAGAACATCATGTCTGTGTTTTGGGTAATTCCTTATTGTTTTTGTGATTTGCGGCATTGGTAAATCCACATTCTAGCCTACAATGTGGTCAGGTCTGGTGATTAGATGAAGGTTGTGTATTGATAAGAAAGATGTCTGAATATTTACCCTACTTTTTTTTTTTTTTTTGAGTTGGAGTCACACTCTGTTGCCCAGGCTGGAGTGCAGTGGCACACTCGCAGTCACCACAGCCTCGACCTGCTGGGCTCAGGCAATCCTTCCTTCCGCCTCAGCCTTCCAAGTAGCTGGGACTACATGCGTGTGTCACTATACTCAGCTAATTTTATGATACACTGTAGAGATGAGGTCTCGCTAAGTTGCCCAGGCTGGTCTCAGACCCCTGGGCTCAGGCAATCCTCTTACCTCCACCTCCCAAAGTGCTGAGATTAAAGGTGTAAGCCATCATGCCTGGCCTTTTACCCTATTTTAATTTAAATTGCCTACAAGAAACTTATCTATCTATGTCTAATCTTCACTGAATAACCTGCCTCACTTCCAACCTCCCTGTGGCCCTGCCTTCCTCCTAAGGGATGGGCCTCCCTTCTCCCTGACGCCTTCCTTCTCTTCTAGCCCCAGTCCCTTCCTGCCCTTGGTTTGTTCCACTTTTCGACCTAAGAGATGAAGGCAGTCTTTCAAGTGTAGGGAGAAGCTGCCCTACTAGCCAGATGCAGCGAGCCCATCTTCTGCTTATTTTACACACCTCCAAGTAGGTCCATGGCTAACTCTTGTGTCCTGCACTGGAAGGGGAGTGTTCAACAGACTGAAAATCTGCAGGTTCCACACTGTGACTGTGACCCAACAGGTCCCTTCCACTCAGAGCACTTGTCCTCTCTCAGGGTAAGAGACTCATGCACAGAAATCCAAATGTACACTGTTGTCATTACCACAATTAGAGCCAAGTTTTGGGAAGAAATTTTACATGAAAGAAAAACAATCTCATTCTCATGTGCCTGCAACTCAAGACTGAAGCGTGGCCAGGCCATGACTTTGCATGTCTTCCTCGTTTTCAAACAGACAACTGACTTAGCGCATTGATTCTCTTTTTTAAAATATGGCAGTTTCTTATGTTTGAGTAGCATAATTAAAATTTGAAATTTAAAAGTTTTCAAGTCAATTGCTCAGAAGCCCCACTCTTAGAGGAAGCACCTTTAAATACAAATTATTCTGTCAATTGTCTTGAGAAGAGGGTCAAATTTTAAAATTATGAAAAAGAAAATGTAAACATACAATTCTATCTATCTATCCACACTAAGGAAATTTTCCAAAACAGCTTCTTATAAAATATTTTGATACTTTTATGTGCTATTCTCTGAGTGTACACTTGATGGAAAGAAAATAATGCAATTAAATATTTTTAGAAGTTGTGTTTTTATTAGACACTTATTTTCTTTCAGGCAATTTGTAACTCTCCTATATACATAAGAATATACAAACATACACAAAGATGTCAGAACGTCTCTGACTTGACCCAGAGGCTGGGTGTTTTGCTACTCCTGCCCTCTCAACAACTTACATTCGCTCCCTGCTGACAACCACAATACTCACCTTTCATATTCAGAGGCTGAGAAAAGTCAGTAGCACCTTTTATTATTATGACACCTTAATTCCCTGAGTGAGTCTCACCGTTTTGCTTCCTCACTGAATCCATACTATGATGGTTTTAGCTACCCACACATTCAAAACAATCTCAGGTATGTACGAAATCATGTGAGAAGCAACTGCAAAAAAAAAAAAAAAAAAAAAAAATCCTAACTCTCCTTTGACAATAAATCCCTTTGGGTTCACCCTTCGTGTTCAGTACAGTTTGTCTGGAATCTAGAAGTACCAAAAGCTCCCACATTCAGTCTGAAACACAGAGGTTGGTCAATTGTACGTACTGTGTCTTTTAAAGTTCAAAGAAGCTTGTTTCCAAATGAATATGTCCTTTCCCCCTTTGCCTACTGATAGTTAAATCCTGAGAGTAACACCTACAGTGGTGTGCCCTGGGCAGGCAGAATGTTAGTCTTTTGGGCTTCCCTTGCCTGGGGGAGGGGGAGGGTCTCTTTGCTCAATGCTTAAATAGCTCTGGATTTTAAGTGACTATGTAATCATTCCTTACCTAGATCTCATATGGGATCTGAAATACGTTCCCAGACCCCAAGCTCAGACGTTCATAAATCTAGTGTTTCAAAGCCTCCTGAAGACCCCTCATTATTTGAGTTGGGGTAGGAAGGACCCCTTTGAAGGCAGAAGCATTCGGTGAAAGACAGCCTGGAGTCTCTCTATGTAAGGCTCTACTCAAATTCAGAAAATCAGACTCATCCTCTTACTCCAAGCCCTCTCTTCTTGGACTAAATCTCCTCCTCCTCCTTCCATGCTTGATATCTCTTCAAGAGCTTCTCCAATGAAGCCTAGGGGTCCTTTCGAACTCCTCTCTGCCCCTCACCTCCAAGCCACCTCAAGTTCTGCTGACTCTGCATCCTCACACACTAATACCTCCCTGACCTTCCCATCCTCTTGCCTCAGTCTTTGTGGAGGCCATCCTCACCCTGATCTGAAGCTTGTTGCTGGTCTCCTTGCCTTCAACGCTCACCTTTCCAAGTCCTCCTTTGGCCATGGAACGAGCCTTCTGCTCCGCTCTGACTTGGATGGACTATGCTGTCAAAATTCCTCATGGTCCAGCCTAGTCCTTCCTCTCCAGAGTCTCCCCAACCATCCCCGTGTCTTCCCAGCCAAGCTTTGCCCACACAGTGAATGCAGCCTGAAGCCCGACTTCTCTCTCCTCCACCAATATATGATCTAGCTCAACTTCCTTCCCGTTTCAGAAGCTTCCCCAACTCTCCCAGACCACAGGGCTCCTGCCTGGTCCTGAACGTCTGTGAAACTTATTAACCATAGCTTGGAGGAGAAACCACAAGGAAAAGATATGGTTTCTCAACTTATCATGCTCATGTCTCTTCTCCTCATAGCAAGGCAAAGACCAGTTGTAAACACATTTGCAACCTGTATGTTGCCTTTATACAAGTTACAGAGCTGTACAATACATTTCTACCTTATTTTTGTTATTTCTGTCAGGCAATCAAACTCAAGAATCAGCAATTCTCTGAGGATTTTTTCTTAAATGTATATAATGAACTTTTGTGGTGAAGAGAGAGTTTGCCAATAACTTGATGCATGTGGAGGGGAGGTGAAATAGTTACTATCTCATCAACATGTTTTGATTTCATTTTCTAGAATCGATGGGCTTAAAAGCACTAATATACTTAAAACAGATGCCAAATGGATGATGAATCTTAGGCCCTCTATGGCAGTAACTTCTTTTTGAAAAGGATTGTTCCCACCTCCAGGCTGCGTATCAAAACAGAGTCATGTGGCTCAACTCAGTCCAGGTCGCAAGCCCACTTGAGTCCAGATCATAAGCCAATAGAGATGTCAGGTTCCCCAGTGGATCGGGTATAAACCGAGCTGGTCCGTTCGGGGGCCTCTCGCTGGAAGATTGAACAGCATTTGCAGAAGCGTTTGGCGATATGCTTTTGGAAGAACACCAAGAGGTAGTTTCTGAACTTCTCTCCGACAAAGGCGTAGATGACAGGGTTGATGCAGCAGTGCGTCATCGCAAGAGTCTCCGTTACCTGCATGGCTTGATCCAGCCTATTAGAGCTACTGCAATTATTCAGGCCAAAGAAACTCTGGAAGGTGTTCAGGAAAAGCACAATGTTATAGGGAGTCCAGAAGAGAAAGTAAACAATCATGATGGTAAAGATGAGCCTCACAGCCTTGTGCCTCTTCTTCTCATTTCGACACCGAAGCAGGGTTTTCAGGATTCCTGTGTAGCAGATGACCATGACCAGCAGTGGCAGCACCAGACCTAAGATGATCATCTTTAACGTCTGGAAATTCTTCCAGAACTGATACTGATTGTGTGGGAAATGAAGGCTGCATGTGACATGAAAATTTTCTTTCTGAGATCTGGTAAAGATGATTCCAGGGAGAGAGGCCAACACAGCCACCACCCAGGTGACCCCGCTCGTCACCACCCCAAAGGTGACTGTCCTGGCTTTTAAAGCAAACACGGCATGGACAATAGCTAGGTACCTGTCGATTGTCAGGAGGATGATGAAGAAGATTCCAGAGAAGAAGCCTATAAAATAGAATGCTGTTAAAAGTTGACACATTGTATTTCCAAAGTCCCACTGGGCTGCAGCATAGTGAGCCCAGAATGGGATGGTAAGAAGGAAAAGCAGGTCAGAGATGGCCAGATTGAGCAGGTAGATGTCAGTCATGCTCTTAAGCTTTTTGCAGTTGATCAGGATGAGGACGACGAGCATGTTACCCACAAAACCAAAGATGAACACCAGCGAGTAGAGCGGGGGCAGGAGCCGGGCTGCAATTTGCTTCACATTGATTTTTTGGCAGGGCTCTAACATGCCATAATCAATGTCATAGATCGGAGTTGACATTTGGTAATCCATTTTGATCAACCCTGTGAATAGACAAAAAGTAATTTTGTAATGAAGTCTTAGAATATATTTAGTGGTCTACTGTGAATGCAAACTGTTTCATACATTAACAGTCTTTTTAATTTTTAGAAATAGTTTTACTTTTTTTAAAGCAACAGGGTCTCACTCTGTCACCCAGGCTGGAGTGCAGTAGTATGATCATAGCTCACTGTAATCTAGAACGCCTGGGTTCAAGTGATCTTTCTGCCTCAGGCTCCTAAGTAACTGGGTCTACTGCTATAGGCCATCATGCTTGGATAATTTTTAAATTTCTTTAGATATGGGTCTTACTAAGTTGCTCATGCTGGTCTTGAACTCCCAACCTCAAGCAATCCTCCCACCTCAGTCTCCTAAAGCACTGGGATTACAGGCATGAACCACCATGTCTGACCATTAATAAGTTTTAAATTTGATACATTGATGTCTACATTGGGCCAAACAATGAAGTTTTGTAGTGAAGGGAAGGCTTGCTGCTAGCTTCTCTGCTTGCTAGGTGGAGAGCTTGGCTCTGTTGCGGAAATTCATGAAAGCACCATCTCACCAAATAAAATCTTGTTATCTACAGCAATGTGAAATTAATGAAGCTTTGATAGCAATTTTAAGAAACTGAGTCAGGCACAGTGCAACTCAAAGACTTACAGTCTATATTGAAGCCGCGATTCCCTGGAGTTAGCCCACAAAAAGCAGGCAATAATTAACAGGTCCCAAGGGCACATGTCGCATGTCAGTCACAGCTCTAGGCTTCATACCACTCATTCGTTTAATTCTCAAGGCATCCTTATGAGGCAGGTAATATTGTTCACATTTTGCAAACAAGGAGCCCGAAGCACAGAGTGGATGAGTAACTTGCCCAAAGTCACACAGCTGGGAAGCAACTGATTTTTTTATGCAGGCAGCCTGTTCTCTTAACCATCACACTAACTTGTCTCTCACTTATTGGTAAGAGAATGAAAGAGCAGGACCATCAGCCTGGGGCCTCAAAAATGTAGTCAGAGTGAAATGGGTGGATGCCCAGGTCCTCCGAGAAGATCATAGAAGCCAAAAGCCAATTGTATAATCCCCACATTTTCTCTGGAGTTTGTGTTTGTAGTTTCCGAGTTGTCACAATTAAGAGCTCTCATACAAACACAAGGAATAACCAAGTAGAAAGTGTTTCATCTACCGCCATAGGTGAATGTTATGCACTCCAGCTAGTTTAGCCTCACAACCAGCTGGCTCGCCTGGTCTGTTTAGATTCAACTGCTTTAGCTGAATGTTTTCTTTAATTAATCCTGTGAGTTTTAAAGTCCCTGTATCTCTGATTAGGCAGCTGGGAGAAGCATCCAGAAAAGCTCACCTTTAAATTTTGAGCTATAAAGAATCATATATTATTAATGTGTGTGGAACTGCTATATTGTCTTTGATGTTTGTAATTTGATATTAATTTGGACAATTTTTAGGCTCCCTTCTTTTCTGGGGAAAAAAAGAGAACCAGACTTAGATACAACTACTCATGGGCACATGCTCAGAGGCATCCAGCGGGGAGGTTTTACTTCTCCTTAGCAGAAGGGCATCTCTGCCAAGATTTTAGCTAAGATCCATCTCTCTGAAAAATCTTTCTTTTGAGAGGTGACAATTGTTTGTTTGTTTTTAAAATAATATCGATCCCTTTAAAATCTTCTACTCACAGTCATGTTTTATATCTTAGATGTTATAGCAGTTTGAAACTCATCCTACATTTTGGTCCTTTTCTTATCTTAAAGATTATATTTTCAGATAATTCTAAGAGCACCTGATGTTTGCCAAATGTCTTCTATGGGTTTCCTGTAAAGGTTTTTACTCATCATAGAAACTGAGCTAACTAATAGGCCAAGTGCCTGAAAGATGACTTACCAGGGAGAGTTTCTTGTAGGGGAGCAGATATTTCAGTTCCTCTGGCCAGCTGAGCTGTGCAAAGCAGACACACAGACAGTATAAAAGTAGGAAATGCACAGTTTCTTTTGAGGGAGGGCGGAGTTTAATAAATGAGAGTACTACAGGGGAAAGAGATCAGAGAACAGTATTTTTTTTTTCAAGTTGAGCTGAAAATATGCTAGAGAATAGATGTCTGATCTAAAAGTTTATTCATGGGCTTTTCACATTCGATTATTTTTTGTTCTCTGCTCATTCAACTATATAGAATCTGTTAGAAAATAGAAAGAATTAAAATATATTAGAGCTAGAAGAATATCTAGCCAAAAGTCCACATTTTAGTAAAGGAAATTACTGTTTGGGAGCCAAATGATTGGTGGAAGACCACGGGGCTTATTAATGGTGAGCCTAAAAGGGTGAGACAATTCTGATTCTCTTATTAGTTGTCTTCAATTAAACCTAATTCAAACCAACTTTAAATGTAAAGGGGAATCCTAGACTTTACGTTGACCTCGTACCCCCTTTCCCCACTCTCTTCTCCCCCCCCATCCCATCACATCTCATACACATGCGCTTACCACCCAGTGTAAACTAAAACAACTGGTTGACTAAAGGGTTCTAACTATGGGTTCACCTGTGAGCTAAACAAGTTTCTGATCTTTCTCTGAATCAATTTTCTAGTAGGACACATCACTATGGATTTCCACTCCAGGCATTATTCTGTGGCTCTCCAAACCAGTAAGCATTTATGGGTACTGACACTATGCCAGACATATAGATGGCAGATATCTTCACTCCAAGGATACCATTTATCTGGAACTATGAGATATTTTCCACATGAACTAGGCAATAGTATATGGTCGAAAGTATACGGTCAAGTTCAGGATTATGCAGCATTATGATATGCAGTCAAATCAGGCTCTCTTGGTGGTTGGTGACTTATCTGAAAACCTCAACTATTGACAACAGAGCTGAGAACACAGCAGAGAACCCCTCCTGAGCCACAAGAGCCCCTCTGGGCTATAGAATAAAAAGCTCCAGCCTGTGATCTCCAAGAAGGCAAAGACAAACCCTAAACAGCAAAATTACATGCCCCCAACCTGCGGAGGCAGCCTAACACTGGGGCTAAGCAGGTAGCCTCTACAGTCAGACTGCCGGGCTTGAAGCCACACTGCCCTCAGCATTCTCATCTGTATATTGGGCTGAATACCAGCAGTCACTTCATGGGTTGTTGGGAGGATTATATGAGCAACCACAGCCAGCACGTACTGTACCCCCAAATACACACCAAACTCTTAGTTACTCCTGCAGTGATCCTTTCTCAGCGAGAGCTCATTTGACAAAATTCTTAGAAAATTGGTTCGCTGGGGTTCTCATCTAGAGCGGCTTAGTATTAGCAACTAGAAACTGAAAAGGTAAAGCTAATTGTTGGTGCTTGGAGAGTAAAAGAAGTGACCGCTTGGGAAAGAAAGTCAGAAAAACCCAGAAATAACCCAGCAACAAAGAGCCCCTTGTGTTGGGGCATGTGTCTGTTACCACAGAGCTCAGTGACTGGTAACACAACAGGACAGTGAATCATCAAGGAAATGTTCAAGTTCATCCCATATGTGCAATTCAGAAGGCAATGATTAAGAGCTTCAGTCGTGCTGCTGGGTTTAAACCTCAGCTTCATTGTTACTACTTGACTCTGAACAAGTTGTTGAATCTTGTTGCCTTAGTTTTCTCATCTACAAAATGGGGTTTAAAAAAACACAAACACAGTGTACTCTATAGGTCTGTGGTCAAGATGGAATGATATAATAAGGAGAGAGCCTTAGTGGGCTACTTAAGCAGGGAAATATAAAGTATGCTGAGAACGGGTTCACGAAATGGGTGACAAATAAATCAATATACCATTCAAAAGAAAATAGGTAACACAAACACAATGTTGGTTCTTTGAAGGGTAGTCTTATCTTTCCTGGTGATACACTTGTGCAGAACTCTGGTATGCTGCTGGACAAACATTATATTTCTCTTTGTGGCAGCTGTTACTTCCTGCCTTCAACACGCAGAGCTGGGGTTTTACCATGTGTTCTATGTGTCTGTCATTGGGGTGACTGATGATGTGAAGATATATATGTTCACCCCCAGAGGGTAATGTGGGGTAGCGGAGCAGGTTCAGAGACAAACAGATCATGCCACTGACTCACTGTGTGACCTTGGCAACACACTTCCCCTCTTGAGCTTCCATTTCCTCATCTGTCAAGTGATGTGCTGGATGGGGAGCCTTCCACCTTAAATACTACTTGACTCTATGGAAAAGCCGGTTGGAACAATACACACTGGATGGGAGGCAGGGTGAGGATTCACAGGCTGAAGCAAGGAAGCACAGCCGAGCAGGGTGTGCTGTCCCCTTTTGAGTTTCTGGCCCGAGATATGTTGCAGTCACCTCTTGGGATAGGGGTTCATCCCAAGAATGTGGGAGGGAGTGAGGGCCCATGGGAAGTTCTTCAGCATTTAAATGAAACATCGGTTTAGATACAACAACACACTGCCAGTTTATCCTGCTGTGACTTAGTGTCTTGCTCTCTTTCTCCTTTTCCCCACTCAGTTTGCGTGGCTCTTGTTCTCTTGTGTATTACATGCAGACTCCTTAGGAACAATGATTTTTTTCCATCAATTTGTCACTCTAGACTCCATGACCGTATTGGAGAGGGTCTTGTGCCAGCCCTCCTTTTGAAGCACTGACCAGTCTTTAAACAATTGTTTCATGTCTGGTCACTGCACCCATGTCCCAATGTTGATTCCTCCCCTTGGGTTCCCAGGGCCAACTATATGAGCACAATGATGAAAACCCTGCCACACAGCAACTCTTTTGAAAATACCTGGGGCTCGAGTTGATTCTTGGTCTATATCTGGGACTGTAAAAAGCAGACGAGTCTTTTATTTTTAAAAACAAATGTCTAGCCAGGCTCGGTGGCTCAGCCTGTAATCCCGCGCTTTGGGAGGCTGAGGTGAGTGGATTGCCTGAGCCCGCAGGTTCGAGACCTGCCTGGGCAACTTGGCGAGACCTCATCTCTGCAATAAATAAAAAAATTAGCCGGGTGTGGTAGTGCGCACCTGTAGTTCTGGCGACTCAGAAGGCTGAGGTGGAAGGATCGCCGGAGCCCAGCAGGTGGAGGCTGCGGTGGTCGGGAGCGGTCACTGCACTCTAGTCTGGGCGATGCAGTGAGACTCCAACCCAAAAAATAAAAAATAGAAATAAAAATAAAAACAAATGTCTAATTATAAAACCAACACATGTTTATTATATAGAAATGGGAAAACAGAAAAATAGAAAGTAGGGGGAAGTTAGGCATATTCTCACAATTTCAAAACAATCTCTTTTAACACATGATGTGTTTCAATCTCTACCTTTTACCATGAATAGTTTTTGATTAATTGTTCTTGTCATACATATACCGTCTTTTTATTTTATTTTTTTACAATCAGGATCCCACTCAGTTGCCCAGGCTTGAGTGCAGTGGCACAATCACAATGATCACGGCTCATGGCAGCCTTGATCTTCTGGGCTAAGGTGATCCTTCCACCTCAGCATCCCAAGTAGCTGGGAGTACAGAAGGGTATCACCATGCCTGGTTAATTTTTTAAAAAAATTTTTGTAGAGATGAGGTTTTGCTATTTTGCCCAGGCTGGTCTCAAACTCCTGGGCTCAAGCAATATACCCTCCTCAGTCTCCCAAGGTGCTGGGATTACAAGCATGAGCCACTGTGCCCGACTGGCTCCTTTTT
>CAUYQG010218127.1:0-28639 GCA_963574415.1 Tarsius wallacei
ATGGGAAACCAAGTGTTAGGGTTTGGACGGACAGGGTGAGGGTGGATTGATGGAGAAGGAGAGGCGCACAGCACTGCCGGGGCTGGCAAGCCGGAGTTGGGTGCTGGCAACCCAGAGATCCGAGTAGATGCAAAGAATTGCGACACACAGAGGTGAGAGAAGACAAGATTTATTTAAGAAAAGTTCACCCCCCACAGACAGGGAGTGGGCCTATACTCTAGGTGAGTGTGGCCTCGTAGCCCCCCAGAGTCCTTGTTTAAATTCTTCTCTTGGAGATGTTGCACGTGACTGCCGTGACTGTTGTGACTTCCTTATCAACCACCTGCGGATGTCTTGGATAACCTGTGACACAGAGACCCATTAATGTTCACCCACATTATCATAGCCCCCAGAGAAGGGCGTGACAAGGATTCTAATTCTCCTGCACCTTCCCAAATGGCATTTCTTAGACCTAATGGAGGGTGTACCTCCCCTTATCTCCTAGGCAATCTCAGTGGATAGCTTCGGGGGATCCTTGGCTTCCCTGTAGATAGTGCCCAATTTACTGGAAGATTGAATCCCCACCTGCTCTCCCTCTGAGTGGTTATAACTTTTGTAATTACAAGTTTCATGACTATTACAGTCCTTGCCCAATGCATGATGTCTTAGGCCTTGTAAATTCCCTTTACTCTAGGCAAGCTTTATTGCCACTATGAGATACCTCTGATACCTGGAAGTCTGTTTCTGAAAAGACAAAGTCTGTAAAGTTAAATATACCTAAAGTGTGCATTTCTCCAAAAGCGTAGCTTCTACTTTCTCATCATTGTGTCAGGGTTTAAGAACAAGATGAGGCCGGGCTCGGTGGCTCAGGCTGTAATCCCAGCGCTTTGGGAGGCCGAGGTGAGTGGATTGCATGAGCCTGCGGGTTCAAGACCCGCCTGGGCAAATTGGCGAGACCTCATCTCTACAATAAACAAAAAAAATTAGCCGGGCGTGGTAGCATGCACCTGTAGTTCCAGCTACTTGGAAGGCTGAGGCGGAAGGATCACCAGAGCCCAGCAGGTTGAGGCTGCGGCGGCCGGGAGCGGCCACTGCACTCCTGTCTGGGCGACAGAGTGAGACTCCAACTCAAAAAAAAAAAAAAAGAACAAGATGAAAAATCACTTCCCATTCTCGGTCTGTCTTTTCACCAAGCATCAAAATTTGAGTGCTTTTTTCAGGTACACCAACCGGATTTATGCATAACACTTATGGGCTTCTTATAAATATCTAGGAAAGTGACTCCACCTAACCTGGGAAAGCCATAAACAGCAGCAGCCAAAATACGAATCCTTTGAAATGACTAAAATAATTCATCTGTATGCACAATAGGAAAAATAACCCTGATTTTAGAAACAGACAAACTGAATGAGAGACCTATTTCATGTTTGTCCTGGCTGAAATCTGATAATAAGATATCTAAAAAGATTCTTTTTTAGAGCTCTATGGTCAGAAGTCAACTTAACTAAAGTTGATATTTAGGCTATAATTGTGTGGGTGGAGGGGAGACCTTTCTGCCTTTTCCTCTTTTGGATCCTGTTTCCGGGAATTTTTTTCAGTCAATTGAAACCCCTTTTAAAATGTGATTCGTTTGTTTGCTTTCTATCTTTTTTTTTTTTTTTCTTTTGAGTTGAGGTCTAACTCGTCACACAGAATAGAGTTCTGTGGCAAAATCATGGTTCACCACAGCCTCAACCTCCTGGGTTCAGGTGATCCTCTCACATCATGCTCCTAAGTAGCTGGGGCTACAGGTGTGCATCATCATGCCCACCTAATTTTTAAATTATTTATAGAGAAACATCGCACTATGTTGCCTACTCTGGTCTTGAATTCCTGAGCTCAAGCAATACTCTCACCTCAGCCTCCCAAAGTGCTGGAATTACAGGCATGAGCCACCACACATGGCCTGCTTTCTATCTTTGTGGCATGATTTCTGCTGAGAAAAATGTATAACTTTATTGGTCTTTTAGAAAGCTAAAACTTTCCCCAAATTGGCTCCTCTAAGATTTGTCCTTCTATTTCCTTCCACTTCAGCCCTCCTTTTGCCATTTTTGATACCACATGAGGGAGTCTAGAGGAGACTTCTAATTATTCAGACCCTTAAGGAACATTGAAAAAGGCACCGTTCACCTCTTTCAGGGGGTCGTCTCTCTTCCTTCAGAGTCATGGACAGGTTCCTCTCAGCTCTAAAACTCCACTCTCTTTTGTACTGTGTTACCTGATTGCTTGGGCTTTTGGGCATCTCGCAGATTACTTTGTATTGTGAGAGAGCACTTGACTTTCATGTGTATAATGCCTGTTGAGTCACTGATAAGGGCTGCAGTTTTGGAGGTGACTGACAGCAATTATTTACAATGCATGGTTATTACTACTAGGGGCTATTCATTTTTTTGCATGTTCAGATAAGAAAGGTACATTTTAAACACACAGAGAAATGTTTTGTAGTGAGGTGCACTGTGGAAGCTTGTGTGGCCAGGTCTCATGGTAGTTCCCTCTTTTTTTTTTTTAATGATATCGTTAATTTTTAAAGATCTAGATGTGCTGTCTTCCAGCTGAGCTTGCTTTTCACATTTAAATATTAGGCCCTTGAAATTGCAAATGCTGTATTTGCCCTATGATTCCACCCTACAGTCAGTAATCTCAACAAGAAAAAAAAGGCTAAGTTGAAAAGATTGTCTAATTAGATTGGTTTCCAAAATATGACTTTCTGGTATTTATTTGGTTGTTTTGAAATTCTTTGTAAAAGAAATTTACATGTATAAAAGAAATCTCCATTTGTAAGGGCATTTCTCTTCATCCAAGTCACTAGAAACTTGTACAATGAAAAGGACCTTGGCTTAAAATTTACATATCAAACCTTACCTTTGTTTTGGATACTTTTCCTGGCAATCTTGTCTTGACTGGCTGGTTCTTCTTATTTCAGCAAATAATGGTGTTCAGATCTAAGTCCTGTGTTTTGGGGATATATTCACCTAAGAGTCATGTCTTTGGAAATACAAATTTAGAGTTGCTTAGCTAACAATTGGTTATGGCAATGGAACAGATAATCTAGAGATTAATAGTCTAAAGGCAGGGATAAAAAATATTTGAAAACTGGCAAGTGAAGTGAAGAATCTCATAAAATCATAAGGTCTGTTTCTGTCTGTGTGTCTGTATGTCTATATGTTTATATGTCATGTGTATGTGATATTTTGCTACCAAAATGTATATTTTTAAAAGCTCTAATAATAGACAAAGAAAAAGCAAGTACTTAAATCAAATATTTTATCTGAAAAATAAAAAGTAACTCAAATGCTTTTTGGTACAAGTGACTTGGGTAAATCTTAGGTAAACAAGACTAGTTTCATGGTTTAATGAAAGCAGCTATGTCTTCTGATCAGCCAAATAACCATGTATGTAACTTAAGGATTTCAGAGGCTGTGGAAATATAACTTGAGCTGATGACTAGCTTTGTTTAATAAACTAATCAAGCATAATTGTTAAGGATAAATCAATTAAATGACTGTAAATGGGATAACATTTATAAATAAACTTTCATAGCTTCAAATTTTTTCAGAAATTTATCTTACAGCTATGTTAAGTTAAATTAAATAATAATCATAAAATGTCTGAGTTACTTCTATAATATAGAAAAACTAAATATGTTTAGATCTGTTAATAAACAAAAATAAAAAATCTTTCTAGAAATTATGAAGTGGTTTCATCTGCAAATACTGGTATAAAGCAATTCAAAATTACTTGCTTTCTAGGGTTTTCACTGAAAATTAGTATTACTAAGAGTTAAAATTATAGCTAATATATGTAATTGAAACTACTATGTATTCCCCAAACTACACAACTACATGGAAACTGAACAACTTACTTTTGAATGACTCTCAGGTTAACAAGAAAATTAAGGCAGAAATAAAAAAATTCTTTGAAACAAATGAAAATAGAAACACAACATATCAGAACCTCTGAATACAACAAAAACAATGCTAAGAGGAAAGTTTATAATATGAAATCTCTACCTCAAAAAGATACAAAGATTTGAGATCAACAAATTAGCCTCACACCTCAAGGAACTAGAAAAACAAGAACAATCTAAAAACAGCCAGCAGAAGAAAAGAAATAACAAAGGTCAGAGTAGAACTAAATGAGATTGAGAAAAAATCCCACTTACAATAGCCACAAAAAATTAAAATATCTAGGAATACATTTAGCCAAGGAAGTGAAAGAGCTCTATAAGAACAACTACTAAGCATTGATGAAATAAATCATAGATAACACAAACAAATGGAAGAACATCCTATGTTCATGGAATGGAAGAATCAATATTGTTAAAATGACCATATTGACCAAAGCAATCTACATATACCACATATGTAGAACAGCCAACTGATCTTTGAAAAAGCTGACAAAAATAAACAATGGGGAATGGACACCCTATTCAATAAATGGTACTTGGAAAAATGGCTAGCCATATACAGAAGAATGAAACTGGACTCCTATCTCTCACCATATACAAAAATTAACTGAAGATGAATTAAGGACTTAAACATAAGACCCGAAACTATAAAAACCCAGAAGAAAAGCTAGCAAAAACACTTCTGGCAAAGAATCCAGAAGAAAAGCTAGCAAAGAATTTATGATGAAGACCCCCAAAGCAAATGGAACAACAACAAAAATAGACAAGTGGGATTTAATTAAACTAAAAAGCTTCTGCACAGCAAAATAAATAATTAACAGCGTGAACAGAAAACCTATAGAATGGGAGAAAATAACAGTGTTGTTTGTGTACAACATATGCAGGTCATTTAGCAGGTAACTTCTTTTCTTTCTTTTTGGTAAGAAGATTATAGACTGGATGGAACTTGCCAAAGTTTACATTTGCATTGTCTCTGCTGAATAGACAGATTGATGAGCAGTCTAGTTTGTGTTTACACAAGATATTAACAATCTTTTATACTTTCTGTGATTTTATTAAGCTCTTAATAGAAATCAAGAAAATGATGTGAAACTCCATTTTTCAAATCAACAGCTGGGTTCTGTTGCCATGATTTGACACATCACTTGGATGTGCTGTAGAAAGTATAATCATTAGTAAGATTTGACAGTCAGCTCCAGACTGTAAGGGGCAAGCACACCTATTATAAAAGTTCCCCCTTTGTCCACACATTTTAGTTGCAACCTCTGTAACTAGGAAATATAACTTTATTTAGTTTCATAGAGCAATCAAGGGAATGATAAAATGATGCATGTTCATTCATGTGGTATGTCCAAGCAAATCCAGTAGCCTCTGTTTGACTGAGCATTGATATCTTTTGGGGAAGACAAGGAAAAATAAAACCACTTTTGACTGATTTAGAAGTAGCTGCCTCTCTTATCCTAGATTTGTGAGATTTAGTCTAAATATGCATTTTCACATCTTCTCCATGAGCCCAACCCCAAATTCTTTTCTGTATAATGCACAAGTATGCTGTGCTTTGGTTACTCATCCTCTAATTTAGTCTTATGTGTCCTTCCATCCTTCATAAAAATAAGTCACTTAGCCCTTTTCTTCCCTGTGTTTTCCGAATCATACCAGCAATGGTATGATAATAATTCTTGTCTTCATTCTCTGACCTCTTAGAAAACATGGTCACAATATTCACAATGTTAAAAATTAAACTAGCACTATCTCAATACAAAGTCCAATAGTTAATCCACGACAAAATGAAAAACAAACTGTTAATTCTCACAGTAACAACATATTTAAGTTGGGCCCTTAAATCACATCACTTGGAGCGAAGCTACAATGAATGTTCCATTATTATGAACTACACATCACGGTTGCCAACATCAGTGGTCAATGCATCTATAAGAAAATAAGCAATAGCAACTACAAAGGGCAATTTATGCCTTATTCATTTGACACTAAAAACAGTATTACTTTTGGCCCCTATGTTTTGGACAGCAATGTGGATTCTGAACTTTTCCTCCAATCTTCCTCCACCCATCACCAAAAATTTGAACTTTTTATGTCCTAAGGAGGAGTATCCTGGGATCTGGCACTTTCAATGCTAAAACTGGGACAGTACTGATGAAACCAGGACAGTTGGTCGCATTAGCCTAAAGGAAGTTTAGGATCTACCAGTCATATCTACTTTTAGAATGAATGAATTCATCTAGCAATTAATTACACTTAGCAGAGTATCTACAATACACCAGGCATAATGAAAGTTCCTTCCATATATATTTAATTTTACACTTTGGGAGGCCAAGGTGAGCAGATTGCCTGAGCCCATGATTCGAGAACAGCCTGGGCAACTTGGTGAGACCTCAGCTCTACAATAAAAATAAAAAATTAGCCAGGAGTGGTAGCATGCGCATGTAGTTCCGTCTACTTGGAAGGCTGAGGCGGAAGGATAGCCTGAGCCCAGGAGGTCAATGCTGGAGTGGCCATGAGTGTGCCTCTGCACTGCAGCCTAGGTGACCAAGAGCAACTCTGACTCAAAAAAAAAACCCCAAACCCATTTAATTTTTAAAAATATTTACAACAGCCCCATTACGTAGCTATTATACTCTCCATTTTATGGATGGATGAACTGAGGCTAAAAATCTAGACTCTACCATTTATGGACTTGGAGACAACAGAAAATAGATTTTTATACTTGCTATGGCTAGAGAGGAACCATCACTGAGTAAACCAAAGACCAGACACACTGGCAAAGGAGAAAATTAGATAACTCTAAGGGAAAACAACAAACTACAGGAGAGCCGAGTTAGGGCCTGCCAGTTCCATTACCCTTCAGTGTCTCCAGATGACTCCTTTTGTTCCTGGAAGATGGGGACTTGGTTTTATTAAGAGTTGTATCCAGGCCGGGCAAGGTGACTCAAACCTGTTCCCAGCACTTTGGGAGACTGAGGCAAGAGGATTACCTAAGCTCAGGAGTTTGAGACCAGCCTGGGCAACTTGGTGAGACCTCATCTCCACAATAAATCAAAAAATAAGCCGGGCGTGGTAGCGCACACCTGTAGTTCCAGCTATTTGGAAGGTTAAGGTGGAAGGATCGCCTGAGCCCAGCAGATCGAGACTGCAGTAGTCCTGAGCATGCCACTGCCCTCCAGCCTGGGTGACAGAGTGAAACTCTGACTCAAAAAAAAAAGAATTGTATCCCTTATGTCACTGTTCTCAACCTTTTTCCCCAATGGCAGACCAGAGAAAATTCAGACTCTAAGGCACATGACCAGAAATGAGACCTCAAGTCACCTCACAGCTAGCATGAAATTTTTTCATCCCAGTGCATTATATACAACTGTATTTGTTTTAATGTTAAAAGAATTACATTAGTATTAAAATGTTTTAAATACATTCCTGACAATGTGTCTCAAAATATTTGTCTAAACTACTGCTCCAGAAAGCAGTTACTATGGGAAAGCTATTTAACACGTATAAGCCTCCATTTCTTATCAAGGAAAATATAAAATTATGCTTTGTCTCTCCATGAAAAAAGATAAGTGGAAATAATTTGCACAAAACATACTCTTTAAGGTTATTACTATTGGGGCAGTTCACATGGATAACTGAACAGCGGCAATAACTGTATTTTTTCTGGAATTCTTGATATTAGTTCTCACTTGCAACCCAGTCACAGAACAGCCAGAGAGGATATATCAATTTAAAGGTTAATCACTGGCTCAGCCCAAAGAATTAAGATCATGAGTACCTCATTTTCATACATATCTATTTTGTGTTCCAAGTGCAGGCAACTAGGTAAGTATTGATTATTTCAGTGAATAGTAAGATTTATTATCTACTCACCACTACAGATCTTATAGACATTGTAGGAAAGAGTAGAACTGCATGTTGATGTTTGACTGCCGGCGCTTTGGAACCCCACCCCTCCTTCCTTCCCTTTCGCCCATACCTGGACAAGTCTATAAGAAAGCCTGTGGGCTACCTCCCTTGATGCTAGCAGCAAGTTCAGACCATGTGAGCTCCTGCAGGCATACTGGACACCATCACCCCAATCCTACTCCCTAACTCTCACCCCTCCTTGCTCTCTTAAACCATCTTCAGACTGGCTTGGCTACCTTTCCCACTTTTCCCAGAAAACCTCAATATTTAAGTAATAAATCCTCTTGGTACACGTGTGGTACCATCAGTTTTGACATCCAAGCCAATTTTGGGTGCATGGGCGTGTGGACGGGTTCTATCCCACCTGACAGAGTGATCACAATAGACACTGGAAATATTTTTAAAATTATGAACAACTTCATGTCAATAAATTTGGCAGCTTAGAGGAAAATAAATTTGTTGAAAAACACAACTTACCAAAGTTGACTCAAGAATAACAGAAAATCTGAATATTGTTAAAGATATTGAATTCATAACTAAAAGTTTTCCTCCAAAGAAAAAAGTAGGCCCATATGGCTTTACTGGTCAATTCTTCCATGCATGTAAGGAAGAAATAATACCATGTTCCACAAGCCTTATCAGAGAATACACAAAAAGAGGGAATATTTTCCAATTCATTTGATGAGGCCCTGATAACAAACCCTTATAATAGCATTATAAAGAGAGAAAATTATAGGTCCTTATCTCTCAGTAAAATGGATTACAAAAGTCTTAAAATATTAACATATATGTATACATAATAACATATATATTATAGTATAATATTTAACAAGCAGAATTTATTCCAAGAATAAAAGTATCAATGTAATCCACCACATTAATAGAATGGAAGAGAAAAACATCATGTCAATAAATTTTGACAAAATTCAAAACCCATTCACACACACACAAAATTCTCATCAAACTAAAAATAAGAAGCACCACCTTAATCTGGTAAAAGGTTTCTGTAAAGAACCTACAGTAGCCAGGCACAGGCTTTATAGGCTGGGCACAGTGAAATCTTCCCTACAAACTTTATAAAATTAATCGGAAAATAAGGAAGTGGGAGAAATGAAAATAAACGAAGCTTGCAGGACATTCAACATGAATAATTAAGTTGACTAGCTCTCTGACCTGCCTCCTCATAGTTGTTTGGTGCCTATTATCCTAAAATCACATAGACCTTGGTACAAGATTATAGTTCCTCTTAACTGCTCTATAGATAACAACTGGAACATTATGAAACATTGTTTTCCCTTTAAGGTAGTCTTTCAGGTTCTGCACACCAGTGAAACTAGGATGTCAGCTGATCTGAAGGATCCCACTGATGCCAGCTACTCTGAGAAACCCCACAAGGAGCTGACTTATCCCCCTTACCCCAACCAATCAACCACACCTATTTTCCAACCTCTCACTCTCCACAATCCCCTTAAAAACCCCAGCCCAGAACTCCTCAGGAACATGAATTTGAAGTCTCCTCACATCTCCTCATTTGGCACTCTGTGATCATTAAATTCTTTCTCTACTGCAGACCCTACTGTCTCAGTGTAATTGATCTGTTACTATGCAGTGACTCATTCCTGTAATCCCAGAACTTTGGGAGGCCAAGGCAAGAGGATCACTTGAGACCAGGAGTTCAAGGCCAGCCTGGGCAACAGTAAGACTTAATTTATACCAAAAACAATTTTTTTTTTTTGAGTTGGAGTCTCACTCTGTCACCCACACTGGAATGCAGTGGCATGCTCGTGGCCACCACAGCCTCAATCTGCTGGGCTTAGACAATCCTTCTGCCTCAGCCTTCCAAGTAGCTGGAACCACAGGTGTGCACCACCATGCCCAGCTAATTTTTTTGATTTATTGTAGAGACGGGGGTCTTGCCATGTTGCCCAGGCTGTTCTCGAACTGTGGTCTCAGGCAATCTTCTCATCCCAGCTTCCCAAGGTGCTGAGATTACAGGTATGAGCCATCGTGCCCAGCCTTACTGCTGCTTTATCAACTAAGTTTGTGTAATATTCTAAATATTTTGTTGTCATTTCAACAATGTTCATAGCATCTTCATCAGGAATAGATTCCATCTTAAGAAACCACTTTCTTTGCCATCTGTAAGAAGCAACTCCTCAACTGAAAATCTGATCATGAAATTGTATCAATTCAGTCACATCTTCAGATTACACTTCTAATTCTAGTTGTCTTGCTATTTCCACAATTGCAGTTACTTCCTTCACTGAAGTCTTGAACCCATCAAAGTCATCCATGAGGGTTGGAATCAACTTCTTCCAAACTCCTGTTAATGTTGATATGCTGATCCCCTCCCATGAATTATGAATGTTCTTCATGACATCTAGCATGGTGAATCCTTTCCAAAAGATTTTCAATTTATTTTGCCCAGATCCATCAGAAGAATTACTATCTATGGTAGTTATAGCCTATGAAATGTATTTCTGAAATAATAAGACTTGAACATCAAAATGACTCTTTGATTCATGGACTACAGGACAAATGTTGTATTAACAGGCATGAAAACAAGATTTATCTCCTTGTGCATCACGTCAGAGCTTTAGAGTGACCAGGTGCATTGTCAATGAGTGGTAATATTCTGAAAGGAATCTTTCTTTTTAGGTCTTAACAATGGACTTAAAATATTTAGTAAACCATGCTGTAAACAGATTTGCTGTCACCCAGGCTTTGCTGTTCCATTTGCAATGCAGATTTTGCATAATTCTGAAGGGGCCTAGAATTTTTTAAATGATAAATGAACACTGGCTTCAACTTAAAGTCACCTACTGCATTATCCCCTAATAAAAGAATCTGTCTGTCCTTTGAAGACAGGCATTGACTCCTCTCTAGCTACAAAAGTCCCAGATACACTAAAATCTGTTGTTTAGTGTAGTCACCTTCATCAATGCATTTAGCTAGATCATCTGGATAACCTGCTGCAGCTTCTCCATCAGCATCTGTACTTCACTTTGCACTTTTATGTTATGAAGATGGCTTTGTTCCTTAAACCTTATGATCTAACCCCTATAGTTTCAAACTTTTCTTCTGCAGCTTTCTCATTTCTCTCAGCCTTCACAGAATTGAAGAGAGTTAGAGTCTTTCTCTGGATTAGGCTTTGGTTTAAGGAATATTGTGACTGGTTTGATCTTCTATCTAGACCATTAAAATTTTATCCACATTAGTAATAAGGTTGTGTTGCTTTCTTATCATTCATATGTTCACTAGAGTAGAACTTTTCATTTACTTCAAGAGCTTTTCTGTTGCATTTACAACTTAGCTCAACTGTTTGGCTCAAGAGGCTTAGCTTTTGGTCTGTCTTGACTTTTGACATGCATTACACATTAAGTGTAATCATTTCTAGCTTTGAATTTAAAGTAAGAGATGTGTGACTTGTGACTCTTCCATCTACTTGAACACTTAGAGGCCATTATAGGGTTATTATCTGGCCTAGTTTCAATATTGTTGTATCTCAGGGAATAGGGAGGCTCAAGGAAAAGGAAAGAGACAGAGGAATGGCCAGTTGATGCAGCAGTTAAAACACACATAATATTTATTGATTAAGTTTGCCATCTTAAATGGGCACTGTTCATGGGGCCCCAAAACAATTGCAGTAGTAACATCTAAGATCACTGATCATAAATTACAATAACATATAATAATAATAAACCTTAAGACAGTGCAAAAATTACCAAATGTGAGACAGAGATACACAGCGAGCACATGCTGTTGGGAAAATGGTGCCTATAGACTTGCTCGATACTGGTTAACAAAAAACTTCAGCTTGGAAAAATGCAATATCTGGGCCAGGCTCAGTGGCTCAGCCTGTAATACCAGCATTTTGAGAGGCGGAGGCGAGTGGATTGCCTGAGCCCGTGAGTTCGAGACCAGGCGGGCAACTTGGCAAGACCTCATCTCTACAATACATCAAAAATTAGCTGGGCGTGGTAGCATTCGCCTGTAGTTCTGGCTATTTGGAAGGCTGAGGTGGAAGGATCACCAGAGTCCAGCAGGTCGACACTGGGATGGCCATGAGTGTGCCACTGCACTCCAGCCTGGGCAACAGAGAGAGACTCCAACTCAAAAAAGAAAAAAAAATAATGCAATATCTGTAAAACTCAATAAAGCAAAATGTAATGAAATGAGGTGTGCCAGTATTTTATAAAACTTTTGGCAGTATCTAGTAAAGCTAAACATATGCCTTACCCTATAATATGACAATTTTACTCTCTCTATATAGATATATGTATATGTATATATGTAAATACATACATATATATATTCATCCAAGAGGTACTGCTGAATAGTTTAGCCAAAAGGCATATAAAAGAATGTTCACACCAACTTATTCACAATAGTCTCAAACCTAAAAACACCCAAATATTCATCAACCAGTAAACCAGTGGTATATTCAGTCAATGGAATAGTACTTCACAATTTTTAAAAGTCCCTGCTACATACAACAACATGGATAAATCTCACAGACAAATTGTGGTGAAAGCATCCATACCTAAAAGGGTACATACTAAATGATTTTATGTATATGTAGAATAGATAACATTAACCTATAGTAATAGAAATCATAAAGGTTAACCCTTGAGAGAAGGATGACTATTTGGAAACGTGAGAAAGCCTTCTGTGCTATCTTGATGTGGGTGATGGGTACAATGAACCTCCCCGTTTGCCAATGAATCTCCCCTATCTTGCTATGCTCACACTCACTTTTTCTCACTTAGCAGTATCTAGAGACCATTCACGTGTCACCAAAGGTAGCTCTCTTTCATAAGAGAGCTAGTTACTAACATTTTAAAAAATTAAACATATTTTCAGGAATCTTGGCCCCCTAAGTAAGTCGAGTGCTGCGAGGGCAGGGGCTCTATCTTATAAATTCCATGAAGAAAGAGAAATTGGAGCTGTGGAAATAGTCCTGGGTTTGAAGCTGAATTTTGACACCTTAGGCTTTGTAACCTTGGACGAATGATGTACTCTTACCAGGGTCAGTTTTCACATCTATAAAACAGGGATAAAGCATACCCACAAAGTTTTTTTATAAGGTTTTAAATAAACAATGACTGTAAGGAGCTTAACACCCAATAGGTGCTCACCAAACGATAACTCCTTTCTTCTCACCAAACGATAACTTCTTTCTTCCATCCTCATCAAGTGTTGCTCGCACCCTCGATAAAGCTGTGATGATTTTGTGACCTTGTTCCTGTACCCAAGCAGTAATCTAGAGGATAAATAATGGGCAGTATTGGTTCAACATTCTTCCTAATGCCAATCACTTCTCAAAGTCAAGAGCTTGTGTTTTGCTGACCACATCATTTAAGATCTGAAGATGAATTCTGAGAACTCACAGGAAAACCTGAATTTTTCTTACCAGTCATGGACAATGATCTCCTCAAAAAGAATAAAAATGAAAAAATGTACTGAGCTTCAAGGTTGGCAGGCAGGGTTTGACATAACCAGGCTGGCAGGCAAGGTTTGACACATCCAGGTTGATCCTTGAATCAAGGGTACAATAAAGAAATGTTTTAAATTATGAGGATTTGAAGAAGTGAATAGCACCATCGTGTGGCCAACATTCCATATGGAAATTGTTCTTTGCCTTGATTCAACCTTGGGTCTTTATTAGCTACTGTATAGTATCTTGCTTCACAGGGGCTAGAGACAGATCTAAGACAAACTCAGGGCAATGGGCACAGTTGGTCCTACAATCAAGGTCAACAAGATCTGTGGCTATGTGCCCACTGTGTATTTAGGGCCTCCTAATGACATAACCAGGCTCTGGTTCAACAACCTCTTGCCATAGACATTTTATAGACCTTAACCTGAACAAACCCCACCTTACTCCAGTTTACTACCAGCTGACTTCCCAGTGTGGAAGGTAAGAAATATGTATTTATTGCCAGAGTTCTTGTCTTTCACCACACATGGCTGCCTACTTACTTGTGGGTTTTCCTGAGCAATATGAGGACAGATGCCATGACTATCTTATTCACAGATGTAATCCTAGCACCTGTCATGATGCTTGGCACAGAAAATGAGCCTAATAAATGTTTGTTGAATGAACTAATATAAAACTGATTCAACTGTCCAACATATGCTATGTCTACTGATTTCAGAAATTATTTCAGTCACTCCTAGATTCAACATTTATTAAGTGCCTCCTTTGTACAATAACTGTGTAAGGGCCTGGAGTGACAAAGATGACTAGAACATGGTCCTCTGCCCACAAATATCTCCAGGTATGACAGAGACAGTTGTGGACATGAATAATATAACCAGAGCTATGACAAAGAAATTAACAGGCTGGTCTTGACCTGGAGGAGGAGGAGGAATTACATCTACCTGAATAGATAAACTAAGGCCCCCAGGACTTCTGAGCCAAACAAGTGTTTAGGATAAGTAGAAGTTCTCCAGGTAGACTATGATGCGGAGTCAGGGAGAGGCATTCTAGTCAAAGGGAGCACGATGCTCTGCACGGAGTTGGAGCAGGGTCATCTCTGGACTTCACAGAGCAAGAGCTTTTTATTGTGTTTGATGGACACAAAAGTCCCATCTTCATAAGGATAACATTTGAAGGAATGACAGAAAGCAATAGGGAAAAACCCTCAAACCACCCCCCCCCCAAAAGCAATAATAATTTCTATCTTGGCAACTGGAAATATTTGAAAAACTTTTCAAAAGAATGACCTCTTTTTTTTTTCTCCCAGGAAATCCTTTGGCAGTTACGCCTTCCTGACCCCTTATCCATGTTTCCCCTCTCTTCTTTCTCTTCCACTTGTACATTTCCCCTCTCCAGTCTCAGAATCCCTGCGAGAGTCCATAGGAAGAACTGCTGCCCTGGGTTAAGAGAAAATAAAAGGATCTTGAGCACAATGTTTCAGGATCACAGAGAGTTGTGTGGGTTTTACCCACTCACCCACACTTCAGTCATGCCAACTCAGACTCATCAGGCCCTACACACACTTGAAAACACAGCCTCAAAGTATAATAAGCAAACAAGAAAAAGGGATAAATCCAAAAGCAATAGGAGATGTTAAAATAACTGACAGAAATAAGAAAGGGATTGGCAGTAGTGGGGAACTGCCAGGGGAGTGGGGGGAGGGTACACCTCATCAACAAGGGTATCTGCATAATGAACATTTGTATACCTAACCCTGAATTGTACCCCACATCTTCAATTTTAAAAAAAGGTTTAAAAAAAAAAGAACTGACAGAAGAACTCGACAAATATTAGTCAATGTATAAAAGATATGAAGAATTTAAAAACAAAGTGGGCCTAATGGATCCTTATAGAATACTGTGACTACATCTAAAAATTGCAAAATATGTATTTTTTTGAAGTATGGAACATTTCCCCAAATTAGGCATCCATTGTATAGTTTCAACACATTTTAAATGACTGAAATCATACAGAATATAATCTTTGACAACTCTTCAGTCAAACTAGAATCAGTTACAGAAGATAACTAGAAAATTCTTATGTGTTTAGAAATTAGAAAATACACTTTTAAATAACTCATGAATAAAATGATATATTTACAATATAAATAAGACAGTTTTTTTAACTGAATGAAAATGAAGATAATAAAATTTGAAGATGTAGATACAGCAGTGACTATATGGAAGTCTATAGCCTAAATTCATATATTAAAATGTTAAAAGATAGAAAATTAATAACTAGCCCAGGCAGATAGAAAAAGAAAAGCAGAAACAAAGGATAAAAGGAAGAAGTTAATAAAGATGAGAGTATAAATTAGTAAATATAAAACAAATATACAATAAAACGGATTAAAATAAAATGGAAACTCCTTTGAAAAGACTAAAATTGTTAAATTTTTAATGGGACTGATCAAGAAAAATGAAAAGTTACAAATATGAGTGATAAGCACATCAGTACAGATTCTGTAGTCATTAAAAATACTAGGATACTAACAACAATGTTATGCCAAAAAATTTTAAACTTTTACAGAAAATGAAAACATTTTCAGAAAAATACAAATTACCAAAAAGAAAGAAAAAATAAAATTTGAAATAGCCCTATTAAATAGACTGAATCTGTAATGAAAATATTTTTTAAAAACTCCAAGTCCAGATGCTTTCAATATGGCCTCTACAAAATTAATATGGAAGAAGCAATGCCAGTTTTACATAAAGTTTTCTAGAGAAAAAAAGAAAAAGATGTATCTCCCAACTCATTGTATGAGGCTATCATGATCTTGATAGCAAAACCTGATGAGAACAGTATAAGAAAGAAATTTACAGTCCAATTTCATTCATGACTGTGAATGCCAAAACACTATATCAAATAATAGCAACTCAAGCCATAGCAATATATATTTTTTAAAAAGGGTGGGGGAAACTGATACATCATGACAAATATTAGTTTATTTTAGACATGCAAGGTTTGACATAAATCAATCAGTGTCATTAGCTACATTAACAGATTAAAGGAGAAAAGTCATATGATCATCTTAATAGACTTCCAAAGAACATTTGATAGAATTCAAACTCCTTTTTCCTAATTATAAATTAAGAAAAAACTTTACTAAAACTAGAACAGAGGAATTTCCCTTCATCTTATAAAGGATATCTATAAAAAGTTAGAGTAAAGGTCATACTTGATGAAATTATTGAGATTGGCAATAAGACAAGAATGCCCACTATCACCACTGTTATTCAACATGGTACCAGAGGTTCTAACTAGTTTAATAAGACAAGAGAAATAAATAAAAATATGAAGATTGAAAATACAAAAACAAAACTATGATTATTTGCAATGACATAAATCTAAGAAATATACAAATAAATTATTAGAATTATTAGTTAATAAGATAGATGAATATAAACTCAATATAAAATATCAATTTGGGCTAGGCACAATGGCTCAAGCCTGTAATCCCAACACTTTGGGAGACAGAGGTAGGAGGATCACTTGAGTCCAGGAGTCTAAGACCACCCTGGGCAACAAAGTGAGACCTCATTACTATTTTTTAAAAAATCAAAAAATTATCCAGGTATTCTGGTGCATGCCTGTAGCCCCAGCTACTTGGTGGGGCTGAGGCAGGAGAATCACCTGAGCTCAGGAGGTTGAAGCTGCAATGAACTGTGATCATGCCTCTGCACTTTAGCCTGGGTGACAGAGTGAAACTCCCACTTGGAAAAAGGAAGGGAAATATATATATTATATATATATATAGTATTTCCACGTAACAGTAACATTTATCAAGTTAAAAATTTTGAAGTACATGCGTATTTGTTTTTTATCACTGCCATAACAAATTACCACAAACTTACTGGCCTAAAAACAGCACAAATTTATTGTATTACAGTTCAATAAATCAGAAGTCTGACACAGGTCTCACCAGGCTAAAATTAAAGTGTCAGCAGGGCTGTATTCTTCTCTGGAGTCTCTAAGAGGAGAGGTATTTCTATTTCCTTTTCTTTTACAGTTTCTATGGGCTGCCCTTGTTCTTTAGCTTGTGGCTGCTTTTTCTTCATCATCAGAGTCAGAAGCACTGCATCATTTTGGTCTTCTTCCAAAGTCACATCTCCATCTAACTACAGTCAGAAAAGGATTTTCAGCTTTAAGATCTCATGTTATTAGGTTGGGTTTATGCAAATAATCCAGGACCATCTTATCATCTCAGGGTTCTTAACCTTAATCATATCTGCAAAGTTCCTTTTACTATGTATAATATATATGGTAATATATCCATAGGTTCTGGAAATTAGAGTGTGAACATCTTTGGGTGAGCATTATTTTTTCTACCACAATAAAATTTATAATAGCACAAAAATGTCAAGTATCTAGGAATAAATCCACTGAAATATTTCTAAATGCTACACATAAAGTTATAAAACATTATTGAGGGGGAGCGACCACAGAGAATGGGACATAGGAAACTTTAGGAGCTGGTCTCTCCACCAAAGCAGTCATTGAACTGAAAAGAGCAATTGGAATCAATTAATTCAGAACTCTGGAACCTGATTAGACACCTAAAACAGCTAGGGTAGTGCTTGAAGGAAGCAGAAGCCGCTGGGGGTTTTTTATTTTGTTTTTGTCACTAGCTAATCACATATAATAGGTCAGAAACTTCAGTGATCACAAGCAAGGAAAACACATTTTGCAAAAATAGTTTGGAAAAGTCACAAATGGCTGGTTCCAACATTCAGCAAACAAAAAACAACAATTCTTGAGTAAAGAGGGATTTCCAGAGTTTCCAGTATGGAGTTAATACTCAGAATGTCTGGTTCTCAACAACAACAACAACAAAATTACAAAGCATACAAAGAAATGAAACTCATTCACAGGAATAAAAGAATTTGACAAAAACTATCACTGAGGAAGCCCAGATATCAAAACAGGCAAAGATGTTAAATCGGTTTTCTTCAATATACTCAATCAGCTCAAGAAGCTATGGACAAAGAATTTTAGAAATCAGGAAAATGATACATACGCAAAGTCACATAGTGATAGAAATTATAAAAAAGAATCAAACAAATTCTGGAGTTGAAAAGTATAGTAACTGAAATGAAAAATTCACCAGAGGGGTTCAACAGTGGATTTGAGTAGGCAGAACAAATAAGGAAACTTGGAGACAAAGCAATTGAAATTATCAGCCTGAGAAACAGAAAAAAATGTAGAAAATATAATAGAGCCTGAGGGACCCTTGGGACACCATCAAGTATACCAAATATGCATCACAGAAGTTCTGGAGGGAGGAGAGAGAGAGGGGCAAAAAAAAAAAAAAAAAAAACTGAAAAAATAATAGTTGAAAAGTTCCCAAATTGGATGAAACATATGAATATACACATTGAAGAATCTCAATGTACTTCAAGCAGGATAAATTCAAAGAGATCCACAATGAGACACACTATAGTCAAACTGTGGAACCCAAAAGGCAAAGAGAGGATTTCAAAGCATCAAGAGAGAAGCAATTTGTCATACAAGGAATCTTCAGTAAGATTAACAGTGAATTCCTCATCAGAAATCATGGAGGACAGAAGGCATTGAGATGACACATTTTAATTTCTGAAAGGAAAAAGACCTTTCAACCAATAATTCTAAATCTGGCAAAAACAATCCTTCAAAAATAAAGATGATGGACATTTCTGAATTTTAAAAAAGCTGAGGGAGTTGATTATCAGTGGACCTGTCCAAGAAATGCTAAAGAGAGTCCTTCAGGCTGAAATGAAAGGACAGTAGACAGTAACTTGAAGCCACAGAAAAAATAAAGAACACTGGTGCTATGGACTAAGTATTTGCGCCCTCTGTAAATTCATATGTTGAAATCCTAACCTCTAAGGTGATGATGCTATTAGGAGGTGGGGTCTTTGAGAGGTAATTATGTCACGAGGGCAGAGTGCTCATGAATAAGATTAGTGCCCTTATAGGCTTGTGAGACTTCCTTTCCCCCTTTTACCAAGTCACAGTGAAAAGATGGCTACCTGTGAGCCTGGAAGCAGGCCCTTGCCAGACACCAAATCTGCCAGCATCCTGATCTTGGACTTTCTAGTCTCTACAACTGTGAAAAAGAAATTTCTGTTGTTTATAAGCCACCAAGTTTATAAAGTTTATGGTATTTTGCTATTGTAGCCTAAATAGACTCTGGCAACTGGTAAAGATAACTACATAGATAAATATAAAAGCCAGTATTGTTGTACTCATTGTTTGCAATTCCTCTTTTTTCTATATGATTTGAAAAGCAATGCATAAAACCATAGAGATGTATGGGAGCAGAATGTTTGAGTACTGTTGAAATTGAATTGTTGTCATATGAACTAAATTGTTATAAGTTCAAAATGTTAATTGTACTCTCCAAGGTAACCATTAAAAAATATCTTTTTAAAAATATACAAAAAAGAAAGATGAAGAAAATCAAAGTGGTAGACTGCAAAAAATGTTAACTACCAAAAAAGGTGGTAAAGGAAAAATGGCAAAATGGCAAAATATGTGACATATAGAAAACAAATAGCTAAATGGCTAAAGTAAATCCTTCCTTATTGGTAATTACTTTAAGTGTAAATAGATTGAACTCTCCTTTGAAAAGGCAAATATTGGTAGAATGGATACAAATAATAATAATTCAACAAATGTTCTGTCTCTTGTAGAGGCACTTAAAACATTTAGATCTGGAAACAAATAGGTTGAAAGTAAAAGGAGAGAAAAAGATATTCTATGCCAATACTAGCCAAAAGAGAGCTGGGGTGGCTATATTATTGTCAGGCAAAATAGACTTTAAGCCAATAAAGGTGACAAGAGACAAAGAAGGACATTATATGGTGATTAAAAATTCAATCCATCAGGAAGATATAACATTATAAACATATGTACATCCCAACAGAACCTCAAAAATAGATGAAGCAAAAATTGACAGAATTGAAGAAACAAATAGTTCAATAATAACAGTTGGAGACTTTACTACTCCACTTTCAATTGATTTTCTTTCAATAATGGATAGAACAACCAGACAGAAGATCAGTAATAGAGAACTTTCGCAACAGTACAGATAAATTATATCTAGCAGACATATTCAGAACACTCCACCTAACAATAGAAGAATACGTTCTTCTCCAGGGCATATAGAACATTGTTTGGTCTAAACCATATGTTTGGTCGCAAAACAAGTATTAATAAATCTAAAAAGATTGAAATCATACCTTTACTAATCACAATAGAATGAAACTAGAAATCAATAACAGAAAAGGGAAACTGGAAAATTCACAAATATGTGGAAGTTAAACAATATACAAGGGGGACCCCAAACACCTAGAATTTATTTATAAAAAATTGTGTATTTATTTTACGTGTTTAAATTTTAGTCATCTCTGAAGTATTCTCCATTTGATGCAATACACCTGTCGAGATGCTTTTTCACTGCTCAGTTTTTGAACTTGTCAATCTTGACAAGTGCTTCAGCCAATTTCACCTCTTCTACATTGGCAAAATGTTTCCCCTTGAGGACTTTTTTTTTCATTGGGGTACCAAAAAAAACTCAGTTGGGGTGAGATCGGGTAAACAGGGAGAATGGGCACACGGGTCATGCCTTTTTGGTCAAAAACTGCTGAACTCAGTGCGATGTGAGCAGTTGTTCATATAAATCACCCGTCATGAAATGGGTAAACGTGTTGAAAGAATCTCCAAAAAAAAAAATTCACAGAAGCCAATAATGCTAGAGGGTATACTGATGCCAATCGGTTCCTAGAACACTAACCTAGTGGCGGAAGCCTGTACTACAAGGGGCCTGCTCTCCAAAAAAGTAATTCCGTTTTGTTGTTGTTGTTGTTGTCTGTTTGTTTTTGGTCTCCCCTCATATGCTTAAACAACAAATGGGTCAAAGAAGAAACTACAAGAACCATTAGAAAATACCTTGATATGAATAAAAATTAAAACACAACACACCAAAACTTATGGGATGCAGCAAAGCCAGAAAAAGGAGAAAAAGAGAGAAGACACGCATTTCTAACATCAGAAGTGAAAGTAGGGACACTAAAAATAAGTTTAAGAGTTAAAGAAACATTTCTCCAAAGAAGATATACAAATGACAAAATGCTCATAAAAAGATACTCAACATCATTAGTCATTAGGTAAATGCAAATCAAAACCACAGTAAGATCACTTTACACCTACTAGGATGGCTATTTTTAAAAAATTAAAAATAACAAATATTGGCCAGGATGTGGAGAAATTAGAAGCCTCCTACATTTCTGCCTGTTCTCTCTCTCCCTCGCCCCCTTTCAAATTGGAAGGCTCTCTGTACAGTCCAGAAATATTTCTTCTAGGGATGACTGTGACTTTTGTAGATTAGGTCTTCCAAAACTGTGGCTGAGTTTCAGGTTCGCATTTCTCCCAATCTAGAGAGAGAGGCAGGAATAAGATTAAACTTCAATTTGTCATCTTAACAGAAGGAATATAACTCCAATGGTAGATGCTGTAGGTTATGACCAGGTCTTACATTTTATACTGCTCCTTCCCACAGTTCCTCTAGAGCAAAATCAGCTTCTCATTAGCCCTTATATCCCAAGGCTGTTACATAACACACAGGAGCCCTGCCTCATATTTTGCTTCCTTCCTCTAAAACCTGGCCAAAGGATGAGGCCCTAACTAGTTTATCTAGTAAGATATACACCCTGGATACAGGAAGTCATGTTTATCAATCAAGCAGTGTCCCAATCAGGTTGTACTAATGGTTCAAAATTACTTTTGAATCATGGTATATTTTGAGTAAAATACATACTTCCTGAACCCTGAAAACTAGTACAGACTTGAGTATCTAATTTGTTGAGAGAAGAAAAACCAGCATCCAACATATTGCCGTTAAACTTGACTTCACAGTTTATTATCTGTGTGATCTTAGGCAAGTTACTCAACTTCTCTGTCTCAATTAATTAATCCCTTTTATTAGAGTGACTCCAGAATCAGACTGTGTTTATTAGCCATTCTTGTATCTTCTTTGGTGATCTATTCAAATCTTTTGCCAAATTTTAAATTGGTTGTTTTTTTCTTATTGAGTTTTAAGAGTTTTTAATATATTCTGTTCACAAAGTATTTTATCAGATATATTATTCACAAATATTTTCTTCCAGTCTGTGATGTGTTTTTATTTTTCTAAATATTGTACTGTCTTTTGAAGCCCTGTCTTTTAAGTAAGTCCAATTTATCTAAGTTTACTCTTATGCATTGTGCTTTCAGTGTCGTTATCTAAGGGCTATTTGCCCAACCCGAAGTCACAAAGAGATTTTCTAATGTTTTCCTCAAAAGTTTTTATAATTTAACTCTTATAGCTGAGTCTATGATCCATCCACTTTGAGTTTTTGTGTATAGTGTAAAGTAATGATCTCAATTCATCTTTTGCATGTAGATTTTTATGTGTCCCAGAACCATTTGCTGAAAAGACTATCCATTCCCTATGGAAATACCTTGATTTTTGTTGAAAATCAACTGACTGCAAGTGTGAGGTCAATTCTTTCCATTGATCTATCCTAATGCCAATACTACTGATTACAGTACATTTTATAGTACATTTTGAAATCAGAAAGGGTAAGTCCTCCAACTTGTTCTTCTTTTTCTTTTCTTTTTTTAAAAACATATATGCATTTTAATGATAAAAATTACTTACATAACAGATTTTTCTCACTGTATAAAGATATCTGTGAAATATGACATTAAAGAATATTAACTAAGGTTATTTATCAATTTGCCATTCAACAAATAAAGAACACAGAATTCCATGATCTATTAAAAATGATAAACAAATAACAAAAACTGTGATTTCTTTTCAATGGTTTTACTGTGGCAGGAATGGATTTCATCCTGATAATAATTCCAGTTTTACTGTCACACAGAAGGAGATGCTTTGTGAACCTCAACGAGGCTGCCACATTTAGAACAGATATAAGAACCACAGTGTCAGAAATGAAAGAGCATGACTTCACAGGATGTGTTATCTCTGACAGACCGATAACCACTTTCCTTCTCCACCTTTTCTTGCTCAAGGATAGCAGCTGCTTCCCACAGATACACCACCAGACAACTCCAATCCCTCTCTACCACACTTACCACTTGCAGATGCCCTGGGACTTGTTTATTTACAACCTTATCCCTATACAGCAGAAGCAGAACCCTCAGGGAAGTTCTGGATTCATCTTCAGCAGGATGTTTCACAAACTACTCCCCGGTCCCAGCCCACTTCCAGCTGTTCTGTCAATTCATAAGATTCCTAGGCCTTCTCCAGTTGTCATGGTGTTTATCCCCTCACAAAACAAAATTTAAAGTAAAAACCAGCATAACTCATACACCCAGTCTCTGTCCACTTTTCTAATAAAAAGCAATTGCCCTACACATACTTTTGGATGGCTCAGAAATCTGTTTCCTTGGGTCTCTGGGCCATTTATAGTTTGGATACCATGCTTCCAAATACTTTGATAAAGAGAGTGAAACTTAACATCCATAGCTACCCCATCTGTTCAACCTTAACTTCTTCTGAAACTTCGTAGTTTCCCTCCCCAATTCCAATTTCATGACAACACTTGATACTATGGCAAAAAAGAGATCCCGTGGATCAAATTACAGGTAGTCATGATTAAAGTAAGGATCCCCAAGCTATGGGAGAAATGTTTGGAATGAAGGCGCTCTGTGTATCCAGGTCAAGCCTGCCTCCAATACCATGTCTCACTATCAAACAAAAAAGGCAGAATGGTATAGATTTGGGGGGAAAAAAATTAAAAGATATATGAGAGTTTCACTTCTTTCCATCTGATGAGGGTTTGTTGTTTTTTTTTTCCTCCTTTTCCACTCAAAAGAAACCATCCATATTGGAGCATATGAAAGAGGCAGAATGTTCTTCCTGGTTTCTCTGCTCTTGGTAGATGTCCTGACTTCAACTGGTATCTCCGGCTCTTCACAGGCTCAGCCCCCTGTTCTTCTTTTTCAAAATTGTTTCATCCATTTTAGGTCATTTGCATTTTCATACAAATTTTAGAATCCTATTGACAATTTCTGCAAAAAAGGAATTGAACTTCTTTTGTTAACTTTATTCCTAAATACTTCAATCTTTTTGGTGCTATTATGAATGGAAATTTTTCTTAATTTTGTTTTCAGATTGCACATTATCAATATATAGAAATAAAAAATATTTTATATAATTATCTCCTATCCTGTGACCTTGTTAAACTTATTTTGTTAGTTCAAATAGTTGTGTGTGTATGTGTATGTGTATGTGCGCTCCTTAGGATTTTCTTTGTCCTAAGGAATCAAATTATCTCAGAATCATATCATCTGTGAAATAAGAGTTTTGTGACTCATTTCTAGTATGTATGCCTTTAATTTTTCCTTGCTGCACTGGCTAGTACCTCTAATACAATGTTGAATAGAAGTGGGAAGAGCAGATATTCTGGTATTATTTCCACACATAAAGAGAAAGCATTCAATCTTTCACCATTAAGGATAATGCTAGCTATAAGTTTTTCATAGATGTCCTTTATCAAGCTGAGGAAGTTCCTTTATATTCCTATTTTGTTGAGAGTTAATGAATGGGTCTTGGACTTTGTCAAATAATTTTTCTGTATCTATTCAGATAACAATGTGAATTTTGTCATTTATTCTATTAGTATGTTGTATTATGTTGGTTTTTAGATATCAAACCAACCTCGAATTCCTCAAATAAATCCCGTTTCGTCTGGGGTATAATCCTTTTTATATATTGCTAGTTTTAGTTTCATAATATTTGTTGAGAATTTTTGTATCTCTATTCATGAACCATGAAGGATATTGGTATGAAGGTTTTTCTTTTGTTGTCTTTGTCTGGCTTTATTATTGGGGTAAGATTTTTCACATAAAATAAGGTGGGAAGTGTTCCCTCCTTTTCTATTTTCTAGTGAAGTTTGCAATGGTATTACTTTATCTTTAAATATTTTCATAGAATTCACTAGTAAAGACATTGGGCCTGGACTTTTCTTTGTGGGAAGATTCTTAAGTTGTTGATGTAATTGTATTAAGTCTATTCAGATTTTCTTTATTCTTGATTTAGTTTTGATAATTTCTGTCCCATTCCATCTAAGTTGTCTCATTTGTGGACATAAAGTTGTTAATAATTTGCCTATATTATGCTTTTTTTCTGAAAAAAGCAGTCATGATGTCTCTTCCTTCATTGATGGTTGAGTTAATTTGTGCATTCTCACTCCTTTTCTCTCCTTCAGTGTAGTTAAAGGATGTCCATTTTATTGATCTTTTGAAATAGCCAAGTTTTGATTGAATTGATTTAATTGTTTTCTAATTTATATTTCATTGATTTTGTTCTAGTCTTTCTCCTTTCTTCCTTCCTTCAATTTCCATCCTGCTTTTTTATGTTTAATTTGCTCTTTTTTTATGGCTTCTTCCTTTTTTTTTTTTTTTTGAGTCAGAGTCTCACTTTGTCACCCCGAATGGAGTGCAGTGGCACACTCACAGCCACCACAGCCTCAACATGCTGGGCTCAAGTGATCCTTCTATCACAGCCTTCCAAGTAGCTGGAACTATAGGTACATGCCACCACACCTGGCTAATTTTTGGCTTTATTGCAAAAACAAGGTTTCACCATGTTGCCCAGGCTGGCCTTGAACCCATGGGCTCAGGCAATCCTCTCACCTCAGCCTCCCAAAGTACTGGGATTACAGGCATGAGCCAAAGTGCCCAGCCTTTACTAAGATTTTCCAGCACGATGGTGATGGGACAGGTTGGACTGTGAGAGTCTCCACAAAAGTGAGTGTCCATAAAGACTCTCTGCCTGAGTGGGTGTGTGCTGGTGGGTGAGTGAAAGTCTGTCTGAGGGGATACTCAGGTTCATGCATCTGGGGCTCTCCTCTGAAGATGAATGCAAACCCCCACTGCCTTGAGATGGCAGGATTATCTGCTATTCTCAGGACTCTTCTGAGAAAAGCCTGCTGGATACAGCTGATTCTCATCACCTGGGCCCAGCCCACACCATCACCTGTGACAGCAAAGTGACTGGAGCCACAGATCCAATCCATAAAGAGAAAAGATCAGGGAGAGCTGGAGAGGAGCCCCACCACAGGTGAGGAAACACCAACTGGAGCCATTTTCTTTGTCTTGGGATCAGGCAAAGACCTGAATTGACCTGCCCAGCTCCACCCAGCCTCCAACTTGGGATCTAGAGGTAATCTCATAAAATTCAGAGAGACAGAAGCCCCCCCACCCCCCACCTCCACCACAGGATCAGACACAGACACACCGGATCTGATTGGGAGACTTGACAGGCAGCAAGTCAGGTGAGTCCAGATCTGATCCACCCTCCTCCCATAGTAGTCCATGGGGCATCTGACCCATGCTGAGAGCAACCCTGTCAGTCTGCACTGACAGCAACCCTATCAGCCTGCACTGAGAGCCAACCCTATCAGCCTGCACTGAGAGCAGAGTGGAGGCACTGGAGATCAGAGCTGAAAGGAAGTTGGACTTACAGGAACGACCTCAGAGCAATTTTTTTTTTTTTTTAATCTGTTTGTTTTTCTTGTTCTTCTTTTTTGTTTGTTTTTTGTTTTAATTTTCTTTTTTTCCTCTCTTTCTGTTTTGATTACATTTTTATACTTGCTTTGTTTCTGTTATTTTATTGCTTTTTTAAAGACTTCCTGTTTGTGTATGGGTATTTTTAGAGGGAGCGTACATAAACAGGATTGTTTTTGTTTTTGTTTTTTGGTCAGTTTGTGTGTTTGTATGATTGTCTGTATGTTTTAGTTTTTTGTAATCTTTTCTGCTTTTGTATCTCTTTTCATTTGTTAGTTGGCAAGCCTGTCTGTTTTCCTTCTTCTTCTCTCTTTCTCCACCTTCCCCTCATCCCCCTCCTTTCTTTTTCCATTATTTTCCTTTTCCTTACTTCATTTTGCTTTCAAGGAGCAAACCTATACTCCCACTACATGGACAGATTGTGAGGCAATAGGAAGTCAGTTCCAGGGCATCCACACACCTGTTAGTGGATACTGGAATCTGCAGATAGTTTGTGAATCACAGCTCCCCTCTCAATTAAATCTCAAAAAGTACAGCTCCCAACCCACAGTCCAATTTCAGAATTGAACAAAACTAGAGGATCCACTTAAGAAAGAATAGGAGATCAAGCAAACAAAAGTGAAAGCTACCCCCCCATCCATAACCAGCAGAATTAAAGAAGAGTTTAAAAGGAGGGGAGGAAAATCTACACAAATGAAGAAAAACCAAAGGAGAATATGGGTCTCACACAGACCCCGGGAAGTCAGACACTGAGAATACAGACTTTGGAATGTAAACAATGAAGAGCCCCCAGAATGACTGGTCTCAAACCACAAACCCAGATATCAAGACATTAACAGAAAGAATAAGTAGAATTGAGGAGAGACAAGAGGAAAGAATGAAGGAGTTGATAACTGAGATAACAGCAATAAAGAATACAGTGAATTAAATATATAACAAACTGATACACATGGAAAGCAGAAGAAAGAAGTTCAGAGCTTGCGGATGAAAATAAGGAATTAACCCAAAGTGTTAAAAACCATAGAAAAGAAGCTTTAAAAGACAGAACAAAACCTCCAAAAGATGACCAATTATTTCAAGAGGCCAAACCTAAGATTAATTGGAATCCCTGAGGCAGGTAGAGAGACAGAGTCCACTCTGGAAAAAACATTCCATGAAATTATCCAAGAAACTTCCCTTACCTCATCACTGATGCAAACATTCAAACACAAAAGATTCAGAGAACCCCTGCAAGACAACAAATGAGAAGACCAACTCCTAGATACATAGTAATTCACTTACACAAAGTAGGTATAAAAGAAAAAATACTAAAGGCAGCAAGAGAAAAGGTTCACACTGCCTACTGGGGAAGACCGATCAGAATAGCAGCAGATCTATCTACAGAAAAAATTCAGGCTAGGAGAGCTTGGAGCCCAATCTTCAAAGTCCTCAAAGATAAACAATCTCAACCAAGAATTACCTACCCAGCTAAGCTAAGCTTCATCAGTGATGGAGAATTTAAATCTTTCCCAGACATTCAATCCCTAAGAGTTTATGCTGCCTCCAGACCAGCTCTACAAGAAACACTTAAGAAAGTATTAAACACAGAAGAAAGAAAGAAAAAAAAAATGCCCTTCACAAGAATGCAGGAAAAAGATTGAAAACACACATGAATCCACCCAAAAATCAGAAGAAAGACAACATACAAACAGCAGGAGCAACGACAAACTGCATAAGAACCTCATGATGGGAATAAACTCTCACATTTCAATAATTAGCCTGAA
>CAUYQG010218138.1:0-17269 GCA_963574415.1 Tarsius wallacei
CTTCAGTCACCCCTGGAGACCAAGCAGAGTTTGGGCTTAGGAAGATTCTGAGAGGTGAGGCATCCTGCCTGCCGGGGGAATCCTGGGTGTTGCATCCAGGCAGTGGCCTTGGAAGGGGGCTCTGGGATTTTGACCCAGAAGCTCCCAGCTCTTTGTCCACCTGGCTTTCCATTGATTGTGACGCAGCCAAGCCTAGACAGGATCCCACTTAAGGAAAGCAGGGTGATAGCACAGTCGTGGGTCCACAGTATAGGTTAGGGCCGCTTTCAAATTTGAGTGTGCACACCAAGAGCCTGGGGATCTTGCTGAAATGCAGATTCTGCACCTCCAGCAAGCTCCCGGACACATGCTGTGGGTCCCCGGACCCCAATGAGTGGAGCCAGACTGAGGAAGCAGCATATGGGTGGGAACTGTGAGTTCCCTTCAAAGAGAGCATGCCAGATCCGTTTTCTTGTATCTGACTCCCTTCCCAGCCTCTGGGAAGGAGAATACTGGCGCCTCCTCCCCTCGCCTGAGACCCATAGAGCCTGTGGTGTCATCCGCCTACTTGTGAGGCTCTTGGGCACGGGGCCTGCTTTCAGAACGTGGATTGAATGTGTCCCCCTGCCCATCTGTGGAGTAAGGTAAGGTGAATTATGCCTCAAGAACGTGGGATAACCCAGCCTCCTTGAGAGCTTTTGTTAAGCACCTGCAGTATGCAGTCTCATCAGCAGCGTGTTTAGAGACATTAAAGGAAGGTGGACACTGCTCTGCGTTTGCCACCTGGGCCACCTCAAGCCCCCTGGAGTAATGACAAGGCCCCTACCCAGGGTCTGGGCCTTGGACCTGCGGGTTCACCTCAACCCTGGATTTAATCACTTAGCAATGAGGGCCAGTTACTTCACACAGTGTGTGCCCAGAGGCAGGGGGCCTGCTGAAGCCCCCTGGGCCCTGACCCTAGGGGAAGGTGGGCATCTTGTGACCCAACTGTGGTGGGGCCTGGCAGGACATGATGGGGCCGGCTGGGGCCTCTCAGGAGAAGGGTCAGGGGTCAGCTAGGCTGCTGCTCCTTGGGCCAAGGGATAGGCAAGACTCTGGCCTTTAGGACGGGGGAGGGGGACACATAGACCTTCTGGTCCCTCTGCTCTCAGCCCTGCTGAGAGAGGTGGGGAGGGAGAGGTGGCAGTATGGGGGAGAGGCAGAGATGGAGAAAGTCAGAGACAGAGGGAGGGAGAGAGAGAAACATACAGAGAGGGAAGAGGGGAAGGGAGAGACAAGCATAGAGAGAACCCGAGAGACGGAGACACAGAGAGAGAACTCAACTAGGTGAAAGTGTTGACTTCGTGAGGGTTCCCTCACCTGCTTGTTCCCTTAGCAAGCCTTACTTCAGAGGGGCCTGGGAGCACAGTGAGGCCACAGCAGGTTTGGGCCCAGCCCTTTGCTTGTGGCTCTGCCTGGTTGTTTCTCTATGCTGAGGGCAAGGGGGAAGCTGGTGGGGACTGTACATTTGTTGAGCACTTACTGTGTGCCAGGAAGTTGTTTTCTTTCAACGGAAGGTTGTTTATCTTAAGAATGATGGCAAAGGCACGTTTGCCTTTTCACCATTTTTGAGTGTGGGTTTTAGGGACACTAAGTTCTTTCACATTGTTGGGTATCTGTCTCCACCATCCACCACAGGACTCTTTCCAGCTTCCCAGATGGAAACTCTGTCCGCAGTACCCGCTAACCCCCAGTCCCATCCCCTCGTCCCCAGACCCCCTGTGCTGCTTCTGTGTCTATGACTGGATGACTGTGGGAACTGCATACCAGCTGGATCCTGCAGTGTCTGTCCTTCTGTGTCTGGGCTGCTCACACAGCATAATATCCTTAGGGTCCATCCACGTGGTGGCATGTGTCAGGAGTTCCTTCTCTTTTAAGGCTGACTCATACTCCATATTGTGTACAGACCACGTTTTATTTATCCGTCCAATCATTGGCAGACACGTGGTTGTTCTCACCTTCTGGCTGTTGTGACTGAAGCTCTGAACCTGGGTGTGCAAATACCTCTCCGAGACTGGCTTTCTATTCTTTTGAGGGTTCACACCCAGAGGTGGAGGTGTTGGGTCGAAGGGTGATGTGCCGGGTCCTTTTGGACATGTGAGCTCAGTCCCCGCGTAATCCACCAAGGTGGGTGCTGTTTTCTGCATTTTACAGACAAAGAAACTGGGGCAGAGGAGTGGTGGGCAAAGATGGGAGTGGTCTCAGGGTAGCCACGTGACCCTTCAGCGTGCAGGTTCTTGCCTGAGAATGTGGTTCGCTCCCTCATTTCCTTTTTTAAAACAGTTTTCGTGGTGATTTTTTTTATAAGAGCACTTACTTGGTGTTTTGAGTCAGAGCCTCACCGTCACCCAGGCTGGAGTGTAGTGACACTATCATGGCTACTGTAGCCTCAACCTGCTGGGCTCAGGCAATCCTTCCACCTCAGCCTTCCAAGTAGCTGGAACCATAGGTGCGCACCACCATGCCTAGCTTATTTTTTTATTTTTTGTAGACAACAGGTCTCACCAAGTTTCTCAGGCTTGTCTCAAACCGCTGGGCTCAGCCAATCCTCTCGCCTCGGCCTCCCAAAGTGCTAGGGTTATAGGTGTGAGCCACCATGTCCTGCAAGAGCGTTTATTTTTGAAAGGGTACAAGAGAAGGGTGACATCCTTATAGCCTTGCCTTTTTGGCTGTCTCCAGTACTCCACCGTCCTTGCTTTGTCTTCTGCCTCTGTATTCCCCTTGCTCCTGGGGTGTTATCAGGGCCCCTGCTCTGAGGCCTTTTCCGTCAAGCCCCTGAAGGCCAGTGCCCTTCCTGCTCTCCGCCCTCCTGCATGAGGCCTGGTGTGGACGTGTCTGCCCGGGGCCCCTCTCCTGGGACGGTCTTGGCAGGTTTGCAGTCTCATAGCCCTGTGGCTGCCCGCTGTAGACCTGGGGGGGGGGGTTGCTGCAGGCCATTCTCCTGATCACCTGTCCATGCCTGTAATCTGGGCTGGCTGACAGCGGAGGTCCCCCGTCTATGTATCAACTGACTGCCCGGGCTCTCACCTCGCCAAGCCCAAGTGTCTGTATTGTGATGGGAGCTACTCCCCCATGGTGCCTGCCTGCCTCGACTGCATCCCCTTTCTTGCCTGGCGTCAATGCTGAGGGGCGAGTCCCCACGCGGCTGGTGCCTGTGCTCTTGTTGTTCGTCGGGTGCCAGCTGCGGCCTCCTTCTGGCTCCACCTGTCTGTTGGTTCCTGGGCTCCACATCTCTTGTCTCTGTCCCTAATGTTGAGGCTGTTCCCTTCTGCTTTACTAGAATCTTCACCTCTGGGTCCTTGCTTGGCGTGCATGTCATTTCTGTACGTGGTTGGCCACGGGGTGGACCCCCTCAACCAGTCGCCATTCCTGGAGGGTGTGGTTCTGGCTGAAGTCAGTGGCAGTCTCTGGAGAAAGGCCCTTGGCTGATGGGGGAGTTGTCACATAGGGAGGTTTGGGGCTGCCACCCCACACCCCTGATAGGCCACTTGTGAGGGTGATGGCCTTGCCTCTAGGTGGGACATGGCATTGGTCAGTGTGCTTTCCAGACCCCTGAGGGCCAGGCCCTTCACAGGCTCCCTGAAGAACACCTCCCTGTCTACAGCAGCCCGGCTTCTGAATCCCACCCTGAGGCTCCTCCTAGTTTTTTGTTGCCGTCGCTGAATTTTTTTTTTTTTTTTTTTTTTAGTTGAGTTCTCATTCTGTTGCCCAGGCTGGAGTGCAACAGCATGATCACGGCTCACCGCAACCTTGACTTCCTGGGCTCAGGTGACTCTCCTGCCTCGGCCGCCAAAGTAGCTGGGACTACAGGGCACACCATCACACCTGGGTCATTAAAATATTTTTTTTTGTAGAAGCAAGGTCGCGCTAAGTTGTGCAGGCTGATCTTGAATTCCTGGGCTCAAGGGATCCTTCTACCTTGGCCTCCCAGAGTGCTGGGATTACAGGTGTGAGCCACCATGCCCTGCCTGAGTTCTGTATTTTTAAGGTCCATTGAGGTGCTGGTGTGCCCCCAGCTTGTTATTCCCCAGATTGGGTGGGGGCGGGGGGAGGCATCTACCATGTTGCACCATCCATCCCCAGCTTCCTGTGACACAGGCCCTACTTGTGACCGAGTCCTCCTGTCCATCGCCCCAGGCACCACATGAGGATGGCCCTAGGGTCGACACCAGGGTGCCCACCAAGAGGCTGTGCAACAGCAGGGCGTCCCCATGCCCACGCCTGTACCTGGTGTTGTCACCACCATCCTGCTTCTGTCACCTCGTCAAGGTGTTATCCTACTATCTCCGGAGGTGCCCTGGCTCCCCTGGGCCCAGCCCAGCTCCTGCTCTCCGGGTTCCTGCTGAACTTTCTGGCTCAGGTCCTGCCCCATCCCCAGTCCCTGACACCCCCTCTCTTTCCAGTCCTGGGAGACAGCACACCCTCCTCTGCCTTTCTTGTTCCTGGGAACCACCTGAGAGTTCGGGGAAGGGTCTTTCTGGTCCCCACCAATAGGAAAGTCGCTCACTCCTTCCATTTCTCTGCCGGGACTTCCAGCAAAGACCATGGGGGAAGCACTGGGTACCAAATGTCCTAACTCTTGGCAGGTCGTTTTCCCCCTTTGAGCCTCAGGTTCCTCGCCTGTGAAATGGGATAAATAACCGCACCCTGCAGGGCTGAGGGGAGTGTCAGGAGGGCCTGGTGCCCTGCAGGTGCTCGGTGAGGCCTGGTCCCTCCTGCCCTCGTCTGGGCCCCTGGTGACTTTGCTCAGCAGCTGAACATCTGGGCTGGGAATGTGCTCTCACAGTTGTGCGGCTGAGTGGTTCAAGAGCATGGACTCTGCCACCAGACTGCGGTTTCACTATTGGCTGTGTGGCCTTGAGCACTCCCCGTAGCCTGTCTGTGCCTTCGTTACTTCATCTGTTAAATGGAGCATATTAGCACTCCCGAGGATTGTCGAGGATGAAGACAGGCAAAGTGCTGAGCACACAGACACTGGCATATAGTATGTGGTCAGTAAATGCTGGTGGTTACTGTTTTCATCCCTGTCTGCTTACCTGACTGACCCAGGCTCTGAGGAAGTGGAGTTCTGGCGTGAAGCTCTTCGCTCTGGAGCACCCAGCACACCTAGGGGCTGGCCTGCTCCAGATGGGCTTTAAGGCCACAGAAGGGTCCTTGTTCCTGTGTCCTGAGTTTACAGTGAGTACAAAAACGGCTTCATGCTCTCACTGGAGCTGCTGATTTTCGCAAGATATAAAATGCACTGGTTTATGAAATTTGCCTTTGAAGAAACAGGGGATATATTTTACAAATAGATAAAACCTGAAAGCAGGGTATTTTATGCTGGCTTCTGGCTAAGCTGCCTGGAACGAAGCCGCCCAGGGCCACACCTGACAAGGCTTGCAGCACTGAGCACCATACATTACAGAAGAAAGTGAGTTGCCGTGAATTTGTCGGGTGAATTTGTCGGGTGAATTTTACGGGGATGTTGTCCGGGAAAGATGAATGGCAAGGCTTAGACTCTGAGCTCTCGGGCATGGTACATCCTTGGCTTTGCCCCCAGGGTCTGTGGGCAGATGCACAGTCACCGGCTGTCTCGGCATAGGTGACAATGGGGAAGGGGAAGCAGAGGGCGGAGGTCGTGGGGGTGGGAGAGCTGGGCTTTTCTAGGTGTTGTGGCCAGGTTCCTGGGAGCACGCCTTGAGATGGCATTTGTGTGGAGGGGATTTTCTGGGAGACTCTTGGGTATGGCACTGGGGAGAGGGGCCGGGATTGGCAGGAGGGTGTTGGGGTGAGACCCAGCTCAGCAGGAGTCTTCAACCAGTGCCACCGAAGCTCTGGAGCTGGAATGTCCCTAGTTGAGATCCCTCTGGATGAACTAGACGTAGGGTGTGGCCCCAGGTGGAGGGAAGCATGACCCCAGCTGAGGACTGCCCCGAGAGGGACCCAGCTGGGAACCCCCAGCAGCTGGCACTCCTGGCAGGTGGGGAGGAGGGCCTGGTCCTGGGGCGCCGAGTGATACCCTAGTGTCCATTGCGCTTGCTCAGGATGATCTTTTTGTGCGCAAGCCAGACATCTTCCTCCCCTGAAATCCTGACCCTTGTGCTCCTTCTTTCTGAGTTGGCAAATCGGGTGGGGTCCCATCCACTGCCCCTTCCCTCGGGGCCCTGCCAGGTTTTGGGGGGATTGAGGTTATGCCTTTCGTGGGCTGCAGATAGGTTTTAGATCTTGATTCCCTGTTAACATGCTCATTCATCCTGCATTTGGGGGTGCTCTGTGCTGTGGCCTGGACCCTCATCCTCAGGGAGTTTCCATTCCACTGGAGGCCAGGCAGTAAAGAGATGGGAGGTCAGTGTGGACTGGACTGTTGGGTAGAGGTGGGCACCAGACAGGGAGACGAGGCAGGGCAAGGAGGTGGGGAGAGGGTGACGGGTGCAGCTGGGCGGGTGGTTGGGGAAGACCTCCAGCAGGGGTGACCTTGAGCAGAGACCATTGGATGAGGGGTGAGAGTGGAGGACTTGGGCAACCTTGTTTAAAATGCCCAGCCTCATGGGTCCTCACCCACACTGTGTGCCTTTGTACCCCTGTATCCACTCAGCCCAGAGATACTCTCCCCCTCCTCTTCCTGTTAAGGCAGCTTCTGGCAGCTCTTGCAGGAGGTCTCTTGGCTAGGTCCTGTCCCCCAGGTCCCAGGACAGTGTGGCTGTGTCTTTCCACACCACGACACCTTACCCGAAGGACTTTGGGGCTGGGGTCAGGGTCAGCCTGTGGGCTGTTGTGGTCTTTGTGTCCTCAGCCCTGGTGCAATACCTGGCACAGAATTGGCCCTGAGATGGAGGTCAGGGAAGTGGTGGCAGTAGGTCGACTTTCATGGTAGATGAAGGTGCCAGGGAGGGCTCTGGTTCTCAGACAGCCTGAGATGCCAGGTCTTATGCAGAGAGAGTCCCCTTAGGAACGTGGGCTTTGGCTGCCTTTGCCAGGTGTACTTGTGACCAAAATGACCACTCAGTAAAAAATTAGAGGCCATAGCTGCAGCTCATACCTGTGATCCCAGGACTTTGGGAAGCCAAGGCAGGAGGATTGATTGCTGGAGCACAGGAGTTCGAGACCAGCTTGGGCAGCATAACAAGACTTCATCTCTACACTAAATCAAAAAATGATCCTGGTGTGATGACGTGTGCCTGTAGCCCCAGCTACTTTGGAGGCTGAGGCGAAAGGCTCGCATGAGTCCAAGAGATTGAGGCTGTGGTGAGTTGGAACTGCACCACTGCGTTGCAGCCTGATGGACAGAGAAAGAGAGAGAGGGAGGGAGGGAGAGAGGAAGGAAGGATGTCTTGCCTTTGCCCCTTCCTGGACAGACATCAGCGAGAGTATCATGGAGACAGAGCTGGTTGGGGATTCGTGCCAAGTGTTACACATGACTGTATTGATCTGGGTTTCCGCATCACAGTGTAGACTCCCTGTCCCAGCTCCCTGAGAAACGTCAGCCAGGGAGTTAGGCCGTCCCACACTTTGTAGCTGGCTTCCCCATGGCAGGAAATGTTAGACCAGAGCTCGCAGTTAACTACCATCATACAAATTAGACCTCTGAGCTTGAGGAGTACAACTTTCTTCCCCCCCCCACTCTCCTCCTCTTCCTCCCTTTCTCCCTCCCTCTCCCTCTGGCCCTGTGTGTGGAAAGAGCCCCGCTGCTTCCTGAGATTCAGCCCCTGGGTTTGCCTCTGGCAGGTGCAACTTTTGCTGGAAGGACGTGATTCCTTGCCGAATTCTCCCTGCCAGCTTGACTGTCCCAGTTAATATTCTGACAGCAGATCTGCTTAATTGCAAGCAGTACTATTGGTGTCTAAATAAAGGCATTAGTAACTGTATGTGCAGAAGCTCCTCCCACTGAGCCTACGGCTGGTGGACCCTGTTGACTTTCTTTTGGGTGGCATCTGTGGATGATGGTACCTGTCTGTCCCTCGTGGCATCTGGAGATGATCAGAGGTGGCAGGAGGTGGTGGTAAGCCTTGGAGGCTCCCACAGGAAGACAAGAGCAGGAGAGGGGCTGGGGCCTGTGGGCTTGAGATGGTTGCCAGCCCCCGTTCTGAGTGGACAGCACAATGAGTCTTCTGGATCCCGAGTTAATGGGCACTTAGTGAAGACAGTTAAGGCCTAAGAGTCCACCCATCAGCACACCTCCAGGCCCTCGGGAGCCACTGTGCCTCTCTGATTTGGAGGCTGAGCCTCCAGAAGTGAGGACGTTGCCTGTGAGACAGCACTGTCTCGCCAGTTGCTATCTCCACGGCACAGGGCAGACTGTGGCCTCGGGCTTGGCACAGGCCCTTAGTCAGGTTCTGCCTGTGCTGCTCAAAGCCTTGTTGACCTTGAGCTTTGCCTCGGCTTCCCCACTAGAGTATGCGGTTGATAACATCTGTGTAGCCCATTGTGGGTTTGTTCATCTGTTAGTCTACCCATCCGTTGTTTACTGAGCACTCACTATGGGCCGGGTCCTGCCTTAGTGGAAATTGTCATGTCCTAGGGCCTGTGTGGCAGAGAGCAGCCAGAGAGGAAGCCATGTTGGTGGAGGCTCTAGGGGGAGTGGGATTTTGTTCTAGTTGCTGTGGAAGCAAAACTCTCTGGCCCAGGCTTGAGATGGACTGTAGGAAAGCCAGGCAGAGGCTGTGGCTGAGGCCCAGGGGAGTGAGGACGGGTCTTGGGCCCGGGAGGTAGGGGGAAGATGGTGGTGCCTGGATTTGGGGGCTATAGTGAGGCAGGGCCCACCAGACTCACAGGTAAATGGGTAATGCTGTGGAATCCAGGGGGTCTCCCTAGGCGTTTGGCATGAGTGAGAGCTCAGGCCACAGTGCCAGTTGCTGCAGGGTGGGGTGTGGGGGAGGCAAGAGAAAGTGATTTGGGGTGCTCCATGTGAGATGTTTCATTTCCCTATTGGGTGTATCCCTCACTGGCTGGATTCTGTTTTGTCTGACTTCTTGCTTTTTTTTTGAGTCAGTCTCACTCTGTCACCCAGGCTGGAGTCCATTGGCACGCTCACAGCCACCGCAGCCTCGACCAGCTGGAACTACAGGTGTTTGGCCCCACACCTAGCTAATTTTTTTATTTATTATAGAGACGAAGTCTCATCAAGTTGCCCAGGCTGGTCTCAAAGCCCTGAGTCCAGGCAATCCTCTCACCTCAACCTCCCAAAGTGCTGGGATTACAGGCTTGAGCCACCGTGCCTGGGCTTTTTTTTGTTTTTTTTCCCTGAGACAGGGTCTCACTGTTGCCAAGGCTGGAGTGCCATGGTGCAATCATAGCTCACTGCAGTCTAGAACTCATGGGCTCAGGTGAGCCTCATGCTTCAGCCTCCTAGGAGTAGCTGGGCCACAGGTGCATGCCACTACATCCTGTTGATTTTTTTTTTTTTTAAGTTTTTTGTAGAACTCAGATCTCACTATATTGCCAAGGCTGGTTTTGAACTTATGTCTCCAATCTCCCAAAGTTCTGGGATTACAGATGTGAGCCACTGCGCCTGGCTCTGGGCTCTAGATTTTTTTTTTAAGGGTTGCTTGTTTAGTAGTTAATTTTTTAGAACACTTTAGGTGTACAGAAAAATTAAGCAGTCAGTACAGAGAGTTCCTCTTTCCTCCCTCCCCCATCCTCCCTAGCTTCCCCTGTTGTCATCTTGCATTGGGGTGGCGCCTCTGACAGTAGTTGACCCCACACTGACACATCGTTATTGCCCAGAGCCCATTGCTGGCCACATGCATCTTCCACCATCACGGTGTCATGCATAATAGTTTCACTGCCCTGAAACACCCATGCCCTGCCTTCTCATCCCTCCCTCCCCTAAGCTAACCTCCAGAGACCACAGATCCTTTGACTGTCTCCGTGCTGTGGCCTTTTGGAGAAGGGCCTGCCACTGGGCTCATGCCGCCTTTCGCATTTCCGACCTGGCTTCCTTTGCTCAGCTGCATAATGTGAGTTTCATCCACATCCCTTCATGACTGACAGCTCATTTCCCTTTAGTGCTGAATCATATGCCGTGGTCTGGATGTGGCACAGTTTATCTGTTTGCCTGCTGAAGGACATCTTGATGGCCTCCAAGTGTTGACAATTATGAATAAAGCTGTCAAAGACATCCACGTGCAGGTTTTTGCGTGGACATAAGTTTTCTGCTCCTTTAGGTAAACACCAAGGAGCACAATTGCTGGTCTGTATGGAAAGGGTATGTTTAGGTAGTTTTTTTTTTTTTTTTTTTGAGTCTGGGTCTCTATCGCCCAGACTGGAGTACAGTGGTACAATCACAGGTTGCCCCAGCCTCAATATCCTAGGCTCAGGTGATCTTTCTGCCTCAGCCGCCTGGGACTGTAGGCACCTGCCACCATGCCTGGCTGACTTTTTTATTTTTTTTTGTAGAGAGGTTAACTCATTATGTTGTCCAAACCGGTCTTGAACTCCTGACCTCAAGCGTTCCTCCTGCCTTGGCCTTCCAAAGTGCTGGGATTACAGGCGAGATTCACTGTGCCCAGGCTGATATGTTTACTTTTGTATGGAGCGAATGAAGTCTTCCAAAGTGACTATGCCATCTTGAATTCCCCAAGTGAGAGAATTTCAAAGACTCCAGTGCGCCCCATTCCTCAGTCTGTGTGATGTGGGTGTGGGTGTGGAGCCTTACCTGAACTTGAAGGTCTCAAGTGAGCACAAACAGGGAAGACATCCCCCACGTCTCTCTGATGTTTCCTGGGCCACAGCAGGCAGGGGCAGGGAGGGCGGGGAAGGTCTTTGAGCATTAGTCTGGATTATTCTTGTTGGGAGGTGACTTGGCTCAGCTAGGGGCCCTCGTGAGGTTATAGTGTTGTGATGCTACCGAACATGAGAACCCGCATGTGTGAGCTCAGTGTGCTCCAGGAATCTTGGGCATCCATGGAAGCACCATTCCTGCCTCACTGGAATGTTCTGGCTTCTGGAGGAGGTTTGTCTTTCTCTCTCACACGTGCACCCTGAGGAAACCTCTTGTAGGCAGGTTGTATTGAACATCACGCACATGTGAACATGACTTGGAGGTGTTTGTCCCAAGCTCCAGTGCTGTGGGCCATGTGTCCGTGTGATATCATCCTCTTGTTCTTCTCTGCATGGGAGGTGCTGCCTTCCTTGTCCCTTACTGTATGCTAGGCAAGCTGCTAAGCAGTTGACACACACCACCTCATTTAATTGTCAAGACAACACCAAGGGGGTAGCTTTTGTCTTTCCCATTTTTCAGAGAGAAAACCAAGCACAGAGAAGCTAAGACACTTGCCCGTGAACACACAGCAGGCTGTCTGGCTCTCGTACAGAGCTCCAGGCTGTCCTCAGGTTGGGGTGCCGAGGAGGAGCAGAGGCCACTTGAGCTGGTGCCGCACTCTCTCTTGAGGTGACAGCTTCTTTTGTTCCTTCCTCCTCCTCGTGGCCTTTCCAGGGCTCCATGCCTCCTCTTGTGCCATGCATCTCTCCGTGGCACTCGCCCTCTGAGAAGCCCTGTGGTTTTTCCTATTGCTCTTAGTTTGTGGCCTGTGGCCAAGGCTCCTGGAGGGACAGGGCACCTGTCAGGCTCTTTCTGCAGCCCCGGCATCTGACAGGCACTCTGTGACCTTTGAGCAAAATGCTTTGAGACTGCTTTGTTGCTGGTGAGGTCCGCTTGGTGGAGACAGAGTCCCAGAAACACAGGGGAGCGTGGCTCTTGCAAATGCCGGCTACCCGGGTGGTGCAGACCTCACCTTAGAGACTCCCAGCTTGGAGCCCGGAAGCAAATCATGGGGCCCTCTAGGCTTCAGTTTGCTCATCCGCTAAATGGCGATCATGACTAGCCTGATGTCGTGAGCAGGGAACTGGCACAATGAACAGGTGACTTCATGAAGTAATTGTAATTACATAATGGCATGTACCTATGTGTGATGTCATTGTATACCATTATGACAGATTTTTTATTGTGGTAAAAATGCATCACATAAAATTTCCCAGTTTTGCCATTTCAAGGGGACTCTCCATGCAGTACATTCACAATGTATGGGGCAGTGCAGTAGCACACAGGGTACAGCGTCACGTATCTTATGTTCACGGCATCATGCCGCCATCACCACTGTCCATTTCCAGAACTTTTTCGTCATCCCAAACAGAAACTCTGTACCCATTTAAACAAACAAATAATATTTCTTATATTAAATATTTATTGAATGAAATATTACATATTTATTGAATGCCTTGTGAGGTGGGTGTGGTCAGGGCACAGGCCCCACCTCACAAGGCAGAGCCGTTTCTGAGGACCCCAGGCCACAGCCCCGAGACCCAGTATCCTGTCTACCTCCTTTAGGGAGAGGCAGCACCTCCCCGTTCCCCCTGAACTGGGGACAGCCAGTCACGTGAGTTCTCTGGCAAAGCCCAGTTAGTGTGAAAAGAAAAGAACCTGCTCCTGGCTCCTTTGGAACCAGCAAATCAGTCTTTAAGTAGGACAGAAGCAGCATCTAATGCCGGCCACATGGTGGTGCGGTCAGCCCCCAGATGTTCTGGTAATGCGTCTGCTCTCTGGGCTCAGTTCCCTGCTTGTTCCGGGTTGTTGAGAGGGAAGTCGGGGCAAGGCTGTGTGAATGCGAATTGCTGTAACCTTATCAGGATGCTGGAGTGATGGAAGGCCATGCAAGTGCAGAGGCCCTGTAGGAGTGTGGATGGGACGCGAGCTTCAGACCCAGGCTAGGCACAGGGCCTCGATACGCCAGGTCAGCCCTGCAGCCTGGGAAACTGGGCAGCCCTGACCTCAGTTTCCTTGTCTGTAACATGGGGATTACCCAGGCTGTGCCGCAGAGCCTGGAGGGCGCTCCAGTGAGGGGGTCTGCCTCCCATCATGTTTAATGCCAGTTAGTGGAGCCCTGACTCAAGTCGGTGGGGGGAGCAGGGAAGAACCTGGCTAGGAGCCATGCGTTTAAAGTGCTGACTGCGTTTGCATTCCTCATATTCGTGCCTCCTGCCAATGGGGTTTGAGTTGGCTTTCCTCTCAGCCACGTCAGCTGTGGTGATGTGTCACCTCCAGCCCTTGGCTCTTGGCAGCTGATCCTGCACCAACACCTTTTTGCAGAGGGACTTGGGTCGGCCTCATACAGCAGTATCTCAGGCAGTTCCCAGGGTTCCTGAGAGGTGATGTCCTGCTCACAGGCCTCCCAGCCTAGCCTATGCACTGGGCTGGCGTGGCCTTTGGCCCTGGGTCTCCCCACGTGCAGCGCGGCCGTTGGGAATCAGGCTCGAGCCTACATTTGCTGAGCATGCTGTTAGGGTACAAACAGGGTGAGGGTGGATGGAGAGGTGGAGAGGTGAGGGGGGGACGCAGCACCAGTAACCCAGGGATCCGAGTAATGCAAAGATTTGCAACACACAAAAAGGTTAAGAAAGAAAATTTTATTTTAAAGTAAATTAGAGAGTGAAAGAGAAGGGAGAGAAAAAATTCACCTCCCCAAGGTGGGGGAGGGGGCCAAAGACAGGAAGCATGGTGACAGCCATAGCTCGAAGAGCACATGACCACACCAGAGTCTAGCAAGGCAGTGACCCATGGCTGCTTGTGGTTGAGTCCTTTTAACCATTCCGCTAGATGGGGGAAGATAAGGTGATTGGGTGGTAGTCTGTTTCCACGTCATCACGAAGGTCAGGCAAGTGCAGGTGCTGACATCAGGTAATGGACAGCAGGCAGGTGGGTGGGTTAGTCACATGATTGCTGCCATGGTGGGGTTTATCTGTGTCACAAAGGGCTGATTAGGTTAACTTGGGGAGTTTGGGCCTGGAGGGGTTTTTCCTGCAAGAGACTTGTTAGACATTTGCAATTCACAAATTCCTTGGCCAGAGGTGGTCGTATTATCACTTTTATGACTTTGTTTCACATGCCACAAACCAAGGCCACGGGGCTGCAGTCGAGCACCACCTTGAGATGGGAAGGTTGGGGAGAAAAGTGAGGGGGACAGCGCGTAGGTCCAGGGGCATCCGGGTCAATGGGAAAGTCTGTGCCATCAAGGAAGGCTTGTCCTCCGTTGTGTGTAGGGGCTGGGCCCGGGCAGTAGGGGCCAATTGTGGGGGACCCAGCTGTGGGTAGGCATGTGTGGCTGCTCCTGGCATTGGACATGCAGCTGCCATCTGGTGGCTAGTGTTCTGCACCCATCTTGAGGGGGTTCCCCTTCCAGGAGACGGATTGTTGGGAAAATTTGATGTGACTGTTGAGTCAATTGACGGCATGGATGTTGGTAACCCTTCTCCAGGCGCTGTTCCTTCTGCATGCTTTAGTTGTGGAGCCGCTTAAGGGGATCATTACAGTTACCGCCCTGCGCACACTTACATGTGGCATTTTGAAAATGAAATGCCAATTGTGCCTTATCTCATTTTGATGGATGGAACTTTTACGAAAATAGAGTTGAATGTGGTTTTCTCAGTGGCAGCGTGGAAAGGTATCTGTCATGAAGTATCACTGAAGCTTTATTTAATCTTGATGTGATTGCTCCCAATCCTGACCAGTGTCACCGTCACTCAGCAGTCACCATCCATGCTGGGCTGGAGCCACCATTGAATGCTGTCTCAGATTGAGGTGATTACTTGCAGGGAGGCATCTGCTGACGGTGGGTGCCATGCCCCTTCCTGGGCACCCTTGTACTGTCTGTGGAGTCTAGCACCCTGGCTTCAAATCCCAGCGCTGCCGTGCTTGGTATTAGCGTCTGTATGCTTTGGCAAGGTACTAAGTCTCTCTGTGACTCAGTGTGCACACCTGTGAAATGGGGATGCCAGTGGTATCTATCCTCTGTGGCTATTTGGGGCCTAAATGAGTCAGTATCTGCAAAGCACTAAGAGAGTAACTGCTCAATATTGCTAGGGGCATGCCAATTTAAACGTTGAGACATCACCTCACAGCTACTATGATGGCCACTATCAGAGACACTATCAGTGACACAGGTGCCGATGTGGAAGACAGAGTCCTTGTGCATGCTGGTAGAAATCTGAATGATGCAGCCACTGCAGTAAACAGGATGGTGTGGTCCCTCGAAAAATTAAATAGACCTACTGACCGATCAAGCCATTCAACTTCTGGATATATACCCCGAAGAACTGAATGTGAGGTTTCCAAGAGATGCTTGCACCCGAGTGTCAATGCAGCATTGTTCCCTAGAGCTAAAGGGTGAAGCCGCTGAGTGTCCATGGACAGATCAGTAGATAAAATGTGTCTCTACATACAATGGAATACAGCCTTCGGTAGGAAGGGCATTCTGTCCCGTGCTACCTCAGGGGTGAACCTTGAGGACACTGCAGAGTGAAACGAGCCTCGAAGGACAGATGCTATTTGACCTCACGCATGTGAGATCCCCAGAGTAGTCAGAGTCACAGGGACAGACAGTAGAGGGTGGGTGTCATGGCTGGGAGAGGGGGAATGGGGTCAGTGTTTGATGGGTGTTTCTGTTTAGGACACAGTTCTGAAGATGGATGGTGGTGATGGCTGCGCAACTGGGAACGTGCTTGATGCCACCGAACTGTGCGCCTGCAAGTGGCTGAGATGGTGGGTTTTATATTGCGTGTATTTTGCCACTTTAGGGAAATTGGGGGAAATGGTATGCAGTGCGCGGTGAGCAGTGGTTCTGTGTGTACTGTCCCTGTTGTGTGTGTTATTGCTGCGAGCGGCGTGAAGTCAGACACCTCGTGTCTTGGGGCCTGTGGTCTCAGCACACAGCCCCTTGGCAGAGGTGTGGAATCTCCTGTGTGGTCTCTAATCACAGCATGGGATGTAGAGTTGCTGCTGGACCTTGTGAGGCCGCCTTGACTCAGCTCCTTATTTCAGGCGTTTTCTTTTGCATATTGACTGTCTCATCAGAATATTGTTGAATTGATGAGATCACATACCCCAGGTAGCCCGGAGTGACCTTTGCACCTTTACTGTAAAGTGCTTGGTTGGTGTTAGCCATCATTGCCACGAGAGCCACAAGAGTTCTGAGGAGCCGTCTGGAAGGCATCCTAGAGAAGGGGATGGTAAGGATGGGCCTTGGAGTGTGGGGAGGATGGGGGGGGCATTCCACACGCTCCTTGCATGGGGAGGGAAGTGGGCTTGGAAGCCCTACTGAAAACTGGGGGTGAGTCAGTTTACCTTGGACTGGGCCCAGGTAGGAGTCAGGTGGGAGTGGAGAGTTGGAGCCATGAAGGCCAGAGCTTGGGGAGCCTTGAACGGCAGTTGGAGAATTCTTTCTGTTAGGGTACGGATAGGGTGAGGGTGGATGGATGGAGGGGTGCAGCACCGCCAAAACTGGCTTGCAGGAAGGGCACGCTGGCAACCCAGAGATCTGAGTAGTGCAGAGAATTGCAACACACAAAGAGATGAAAGGAGAAAAGATTTATTTAAGAAAAATTCACTTTCCACAGACAGGAAGCGGGCCTACACTCTAGATGAGGTGTTGCAATCAGGTAGGCGTGACTGCCGTGACTTCCTTATTGACCATCTGCAAATGTCTTGGAGATCCTGTGACAGAGACCCACTCATGTCTGCCCATATCATTACAGCCCCTAGAGAAGGACATGACAAGGATCCCAGTGCTCCTGTACATTTCTGAAAAACATTCCTTAGAGCTCATGGAGGGTACATTTCCCTTTATCTCCTATGCATTCCCAATGGGCAGCCCTGTGGGATCCTTGACTTCCCTGTAGACAGGGCCCAATTTACTGGAAGACCCAATTTACTGGAAATCGAATCCCCATCCACTCCCTGCTCTGAGCTTCACAAGTCCTGTGATCTGTATAACTTTTGTAATCACAAGTTTTGTGATTTGCATAACTTTTGCCTAATGCCTGAAGTCCTAGACCTTGTAAACTTCCTTTATAGCAGAATGTGGCAAATGCTCAAATATATTTCTTGTGTAATTGAGTGAATAAACGCAGAAACACATGAGTAGCTGCTTCGGGGTCAGCAGTTGGCCCCATGGGAATCACCTGGGATGACAGATTGTCTCCCACTAATCCTGGTATTTCCTTTTAAAAGGCAAGCTGCAAGCTTTAAAGACTGGTTTTGTTTGAAAAAGCTAGGCTGGTTTTGTTTGAAAAAGCCAATGACCAAAGACTGATGGCTCTCATGGAAATGCAAAAGAGTAACTAATTCAAAGACTTATCCAAAACCCCTCTTTTGAAGTTGACGGTTTACACCCTGCAGTTCCTGGAGACCATTTGTGCTTTGAAAGATCTGACTTTCAAAAGGAAATACCTTTAACTGCTACCAGCCCCCCTTTCTGCCACAGGGTTAGCGGAAGACAAG
>CAUYQG010218139.1:0-15440 GCA_963574415.1 Tarsius wallacei
GGAGTCTCACTCTGTCGCCCAGACTGGAGTGCAGTGGCCGCTCCCAGCCACCGCAGCCTCGACCTGCTGGGCTCAGGTGATCCTTCCCTCTCAGCCTTCCAAGTAGCTGGAACTACAGGCACACGCTACCATGCTCAGCTAATTTTTGATTTATTGTAGTGATGAGGTCTCGCCAATTTGCCCCGGCGGGTCTCGAACCCTGGGGCTCAGGCAATCCACTCACCTCAGCCTCCCAAGGGATTACAGGCTGAGCCACCAAGCCCGGCTTGGGGGAGTTATTCAGTCAGTGTAGTCAGCCCCAGATCTCTGTGTGGATCAAGGTTTCATTGAGTCTTGTTTTGCCTGACAAGCTAACCAGACCCCCCAAATGCACCTTTCACTTTTGTCAGGCCAGCTTCTCTAGTCCAGTGCTGTGTATTAGAATAACCTAGGGAGGTCGAGATCTTGTTTTTGTTTTAATTTTGATTCCAAAGTCAATCAAATCACAATTTCTGGGTGTGTGACCCAAACACCAGTACTTTTTAATGCTTTTCAGGAAATGCCGATTTGCAGTCAATTTGGAAAACCAGTGCTCTAAGTAATAAAACCACAGTAACCATTCTCCTGTAATGTGCTGTGAAGCACAGGAAAAATATATATACATACGTGTGTGTGACTATGTATGTGGAGGCATATGTGTTGCAGTAGTAGATTAATTTTCTCAAAAGTCCCTAGTTTTGACAGTTTTTATTTAAACTAAGACGAGTTTGACTTCACACTTGATGACCAGCTCCCTCAAAATCGTAATTCAACTTACTTATCAAATGAGAATTGACAGGTAGGTTTCAGTTTATGAAGGGGCAAGACAAGGAGATTCAAATTTCAATTTGCATTGCTGTCCTTTACATTTTTAACCTTCAACTGATATTTTCCCAGGGGAAGTAAAAGTGGTGCAAGAATTTGGGAGGCACCTATTAGCACTAACCTTGGGCATGAGAACACCTGATTATTTTCATGGTCAGATCACAGAATACCATAGTGATTATGAAAAATGCTGATTTTTCTATTAGTCAGCATTACAGGGCAGCTGAGTGGTATGAATTTGGTAACTTAGCAGTTAATGAGTATATTTTTATTAATGACTAAACTTTTTTATTATTTATTTATTTATTTTGAGTCAGAGTCTCACTCTGTCGCCCAGGCTGAAGTGCAGTGCCATGCTCACAGCCGCTGCAGCCTCTATCTGCTGGACTCAGGTAATCCTTCTGCCTCAGGCTTACAAGTATCTGGAACCACAGGCGCGTGCCACCGCACCCAGCTAATTTTTTATTTATTCTAGAAATGAGGTCTTGCCAAGTTGTCCAGGCTGGTCTGAAACCCCTGGACTCAGGCAATCCTCTTGCCTCCACGTCCCAAAGTGCTAGGATTACAGGCGTGAGCCACCCTGTCCAGCAACTAAACTATTTTAGTGCCATATTTTATATGCATATTTAGCCACATATTTTGTTGGACTCTGATGTATTGAAATGTCTCCTCACTATTCTTTAGTTTAGAAATATAAACAAATAAGTGGTTCTCCAGCCAGGAAAGATGCACGGCCTCATCTGTATTGGACAGACAAAATGAATACAGAGATTGGCTCAGTCTGTAACTGATGAATAGATAGTATTCAATACCTGAAGGGGGAAAAAACCTGTACATTTATAACTTTATTATACAGATGGTAAAATTTGAGTTAATTAGCATTAAAAATTTTACTTACCTGAAACTTTTGTTAAGTAAATTCACCAGAATGGTGACTTTCATAAACCTCTGTAGAGTTTATAAATTCTCATAAAGACGAAAGAAATCATAGTTTTTCAAGAGGAATTTAGTGCATCATTTCTTTTTGTAATAATCAGGATAAGGACAAATTCATGGAAGTAGTTGATAAACATCTTCATGGGGAAAAAAATCTGCAGTATCAAATATTTATAAAACACTGAAGCCCACACAGATATACACAGACACGCACAAACACATCCCAAAGAGGAGTTTTGGTTTATATTCTGAAATCCAAATAGAGAAATGATTATGTAATAAAAAGTCCAATGATTATGTAATAAAAAACCCAATTCTGCACATTAAGTTGCAGAAGTGATTGAATGGAATTATTAGTCCAAGTAACTTGTATTAAGTTAAATATTTAGAATCTGGTGTCTTTGCAAGCCCACAAATTTTATATACCAAAGCAAATAATGACAACACAGAGGTTTGTACTGAGTCATTTGTTTCCGCTTTCTTGAAGGAAACTAACAATGGATGATTTTGTTCATGAGTGAAAGAAATTAGCTATCTCTTTTGTTAATGTTATATTCATACAGATGAAGCGGAAAAAGTAGTAAAATTTTTAAAAAGATGAAAAGCCATTTTCTTTCTTAGTTGTTCAATATCTACTGGGTAATAGCAGGAAGAAGAGCTGACATGTGCTTTGCATTTTTAAATGCGTTTTAATGTATATTTTAAAAAGTTTTCCTTACAGTGACCTATTGGATTTGTATTGTTTTCCCCATTTACTGGAGATAAAGTAAATGACTTTCCCAAGTTTCCAGAATCCTTAAAATCAAATGGCAATAGATAGGATAGTTAGTACACAGCTGCAGTATAACAGAGGGATGAAGGTAACACATTTGGATTGTTCTGTTATAAAAGACACAATACTATTTGACTTTCAGATCAAAGCCTGTCCACTTTAGTGTATTGCCAATTCCTCTCACTTCTGAAATACCTTGAGATGAGCAAAGCCTTTCAGCAAGATTCCCAAGCGGTCCTGAAATGTTAAGCAAATACCGGCTGCTTTAGCTCTCATGAACTGGAGTTGCTGTAATCACTCCTAAATGAAAGTCTAGGTAACACTAGCAGTGAGAACAAAGCACCTTCATGCTTACTGCCAAACAGTCTCCTCAGTCTCTAGAGTTGGCATGAAGCTGGCATTATTTTTACATGAAGTGGTTTTTAATAAGTGTTGGTTCCTACCATCATGGTAGTTGTAAATGTTAATAAATTTCCTACAAGGGAAGTAGAGGTGGAAAGTTTCATTTGTTAAACATTTTATCACTCTACTTGGTTAGCATGGACAATTACCCCAGTTCCCTGAGGCACATAGTCCCTGAGTGTTTAGCAGTTAATGAATATAAATAGTAGCAAGCCAGCGATTTTTAAAACCATAAATACTTCTCACTCTGGAAGCTCGGGCTAATGGAAAAAAAAACTTTTTTAACTGATTTAGCCAAAAAATTACTTATTAGCTAAGGCCAAAATTGAAGTTCAAAACCTTATGAACTTGTACCATCCTAGGACACTGAATCTAGTCAATCAATTCACCGATAAAGCTTTATAAATGTCCATTTTAAGTCATTGTTTTTCTTACGTCTACAATACTTGTTTCTCCAATAATTCTCTATTTAAAGAAACAGGACAATGTCCATGAATGATCGGTAAATTTTGCCTGGATTAATCATGATTCTTTACTACTTTATTGAATTAAAAATATTCCATTAAGAATACAAATTCATATAGGAAATCAAATAACAGAGACGTGTATAAAGAAAAGTTAATGCTAGTCGACCTTTGAACAACATGAGTTTCAACTTCGCGGGTCCGCTTACATGTGGACTTTTTTCAATAAGGGTTACAGAGTACGTCTGTCTCTTCCACCTCCCCCTCTTCAGCCTCTGGCACCTCTAAGACGACAAGACCAACTCCTCCCTTTCCTCCTCATCTGCAGACTATTCAACATGAAGACAATGAGGATGATGACCTTTATGATAATGCACTACTGCTTTTCTTCCTTATGATTTTTTAATGTTTTCTTTTTTCTAGCTTACTTCATTATAAGAATACATTATATAATTCATATGACATGCAAAATATGTTTAATTGACTAATTTGTATTGTTGGTAAGGCTTTCAGTCAATAATAGGCTACTAGTAATTAAGTTTTGGGGGGAATTAAAGGCCATATGTGAACTTCCAACTGCTCAAGGGTTCAGTGCCCCTAACACCCACATTGCTCAAGGGTTATCGATATTTCTCCTTTTTATCTTCATCAATGAATGTAACAATTAGCTTAACACTGTACATTAAGAATTAACATATTAAAGAATCTAAGAGATATTCAAATAACATGTTAACTTGGGATTTTATATATGTTCCAAAGTCCCCAGAGAAATGGCATTTATCAGATAAATATGTAAAATCTGTGATGATAAAAATTATAATTCTAGTAGAATTTTAAAATTCGCAGATTTCGTTCATTTGCTGAAAGCACTAGATTTTTATATTAGTTTTTATGCCACCAAAAAACAGTTTTAAATTATGATTACCATAGAAATAAAAGTATAAAATAATGTCAAATTTTGACAAATATCTCTGCAAAGTTGTAGGAGACATAAAGCTAGATTTAGTACTTGCTTTTTAAAAACAAAATATTTTTATTTCAGAAGAGTTTTAGACGTACCTTAAAGTTACAAATATAGTATAGTTTCCACATCCAGCTCTCTTTATTGTTAGCATCTTACATAAATGCAACATTTATCACAAGAAACCAACATTGGTGTATTACTGTTAACTAAACTCCAGACTTTATTTGTATTTTCCTAATGTCCCTTTTGTTGTTGTTGCTACAAGATCCCATCCAGGGTATCACATTACATTTAGTCATCATGTCTCTTTAGTCTTCTCCATGATAGTTTCTTGTCTTTCCTCGATTTTGATGACGTTGACAGATTTGAGGAGTACTAGCCAGATATTTTGCAGAATGACGCCCCTTTCTATGGTTTTCATGCTGTTTTCATTGTTATACTGGTGCTATGAGTTTGGAGTAGAATATTACAGAAGTGAAGTGTTATTCTCATCACATCATATCATGGGTATATAGTATCAAATTACATTACTGGGAAATTTAACCTTGATTGCTTGGTTAAAATCATGTTTGCCAATTTTCTTCTCTCTAAAGCTACTTTTCACCCCTTCCCATATTTTATTATTTGGAATGAAGCCACTAAGTGTGGCCTATACTCAAAAAGAAAGGAGAGGATGCAGTACTTAAAAAAAAAAAAAACTTGTAGAGAAATGTTTGCCCAATTTTCCTGTAGTAAACATAGGCAATAGAAATTAAATTATTAATCTTTCTATTGATTAAGGACTTGGAATTCATTTCCTCTGATCCAATTGGACATTTAAAAAATTTGTTGCCTGCTATAGAAGAGAGATGTATAGATTCCAAGGAAGAGTTAGGAATGGAAGGAAGGGAGAGAGCAAAGGGAAAGGGGGGAGGAAAGATGTGGTATTAGTCTAACTGTATAACTATTTAATGTAAACCTCAATATTTTTAAATGTTTTTATTAGAGACTGTGTTTAGAATGGAATTGAGGAGGTATTTGAGAGTGAAGATGGAAATGTAAGCATCAGCTGATATAAAAAAATTGGGGGTTACTATGTAACTGCAACATTTCATTATTCTCTAGTATTATTTTAGAAGCCACTATAGCATTTTGAAGAAGCAATCACATATGTAACACTTAATTTTGTGTACCATGAGTATATATTCATCTGTTTCTCATTCATTCAACTCATTTACTGAACACTTAGTATATATTAGACATTATTCTGGGTACAAAGGATAGAAAGTGAACAAGCCAAGTCACAGAGGTCATCTACTTTGATGAAGAAACAACTCTTGGAAAAAGGAAAGTAGAAGGACCATAGAGATGGACAACAAACAAACAAACAAATTAATAAATAAAATGATTTTGATGGAGGCAAGTCTAAAAAATACTCTGGGTAATAAAGCAGGAGTGAGTATAGGGAAAGCCTTCTTAATATTGGCTGGTGCAAACACTGCTAATAAGGACCTAATTTGTGTTGTTGTTATGGATGTTTTTGTTTGTTTGTTTTATTGGTTTGTGGATGCTGTTGTTCTCGTATCCCTCACTTCACTGTGCTACGGCACAAGTTCCAGAAGAGAAGAGTAATGTGAACAACATAAACCCTACAGTGAATTCTACCCATAAAGTTTCTCAATCTCATACAAGTAGAGTAAACAGAGATTATATTCTCAACACCTCAGCACAGAAGTACTTTAGGTAGTCTGCATAACTATAAAGTGGCAAAAGGATTTTTAACACAAGTACCAATGTATTTAAATAAATATTTTCTGCACATTCATTCTTTAGTATATTAAACATTTGATAAAATGATACTGCCACTACTGAAATATTCCCAAAAAGGTCAGACAATGGTGAACAAAGCAATGGGCTAACTCTATAGCTATCAAAGTTACTACCTTAAAAGTTACCCGTAATACTATAAGAAAAGGATTGTCAGTGGTGGGAAACTATGGGGGGCAGGGAGGGGAAGGGAGGTGGGATTAACGGTAGTCAATATCTGTCTGGGGACAGGTGGGGGAGGGACGACACACCTCATCAACAAGGGTACCTGCACAATGCGTATTTGCATACCTAACCCTTAACTGTACCCCCCAATTCTAAAATTAAAAAATGTACTAAAAAAATATATATATAGTAATTTTAAAAAAAGGTCCAGTACTCATTTAGAGGAATAATTTCTAATGATTTGATTTTTTAAACGAATCATTTTACTTTACTGATTTACTAATTTATTTTTACTAATTGTCCTTCATATTCTACTATAAGCCACTATAAAGCAAGTATAAAGATCTTTTACTTCTATATTTTGTCATCCATGTTATACTGTATGCTTATACTCAACCTAGCAAGAGTTTTATACTTCTAATTAGCACAGATATATAATGTAAATTTCAGCATGCTGAAGCGGGTCTGGAGCTCAGAAGGGACACATGTACATGTCGAAGGCACTGTTTGCTGTTTTAAGAGAGTACTTCAGTAAGGTGCGACCTTTGACTAAGATAAATTTAACTTAGGACATACAATTTCAAAATTAAAGGTCTACTATCACCTATAAAAAGAAATTTAAGTTGACTAGTCTTCTATAAATCCTATAAACAAAATCTATACATTTAGAATAGTTTTCAGAGTTCATGTATACCATTCACTTTTCTTAAGATCAGAATGATTTACTATAATTAGTATTTAATTAGTAATTTTCAACAGTTTTATTATGTAATTACTAATTTAAGTACGATTATAATTAGTTGAGCAGTAAATATTACTTTTAGAAATAATTCTACCTTTAAAAACATTTTTAAATATATACACATCTTTAGAAAGCATAAAGAAACCAATTCATATCTTTGATTCTAACAACAAAAAAAATTGGTATCCCTTGGTCAACTTTTTAGTTAGTAGGTGTATAGAATTGAGCTATGCACATCTAATGCTCTCTGTTATTAGCTCTTTCATGGAAACTTTAAAAATTATAAACTAACCATTGACAAAGTTTTGTTGAGATGAGTATGGCTGACTAATGACAACCGCTCACTCATTTGCTCAGCTGACTTTGGGCTGCTCTCCTGCCCTCAGGTAACCGTCACACCTAGAAATTCCATTAGAAGCTCATTTTGGATTGTCCTAACAAGCTTTTTTGAAGCTAAAGTAAACCAAATGAGGTAATAACATTAGTCTTTGTCATCAAAGAGTGCATCACTGATACTTGCTAGACCTGGTTACTCCCTGCCATCCATACTCTTTTTTTCTTTTTAACCTGGCAGAGATGGACTTCTGGTGCAAATTCAACTAAATTTCATTTGGCAAATATTTTCCCTACTCTTTGCCAGATACTGTACAGGATACAACAATAATCACACTCAAGTCTTTTTCCTTGAGGCATATATTGTTTAGAGGAGATAGACATAAAATGACAATTTCAAAAAATTAAAATGAGTATAAAATGGCAGGTGTGATAAAGAACACATTGAAGGTTCTTAATCCAGCTTTCTACAGTCATGGAAGACTACCCAAAGAAGGTAAAGTCTAAGCAGTGACTTTAAAGTAAATAGAATTTAACTAGCATAAGTTCCATTGTCTCTCATGGGGCTAAATCTGATGACCAATGCTCAGTCTTCGTCTTACTTGAACTATCTATCAATAGCCTTGTCATTGCTTTATTTGTCATCCTTGTAAAGCTTTCTTCGTTTAGCTCCTAGAATACCACAATTCTCCTGACTTTCCTACTCTCTCTGTCCCTCAATCTTGGCTTGATCTCCTTTGTCCCTCAGCTACTCTGAGGAATATTGGAGTAACTGTGAGCTCATTCCTTGGACTATTTCTCTTTTCTGTCTGCTCTCAATCCCTTGGTTACACACCCAGTTTCATGATGTATATGCCATCTATGTGCTGACGATTTCCAAATTTGTATTTCCAGCTTAAACATCTCCCTTGAATCCAGAATTGTCTACTGAACAGTCTACTCAAACTCTGCACTGTGATTACTAATAGACATCACGAACTTAGCATATTCTAAAATAAACTTTTAACACTCCCACCTAAAATCTGCTCTTCATACAGTCTTTCCTGATGTCAGTTAATGGTAACTCTTCACTTCCAGGACGAAAACATTGATGTAATCTTTGATCTCTCTCTTTCTCTTTCATCTTATATAAATCCACAAACAAATCATACAAGTTCTTTCTTAATATTTATTCAAAATGGAATCACTTGTTACCAGCATCACTGAAACAACAGTGACCCAAACCACCTTTATGGTTCATCTACATTATTTTAGCAAACTTCTTAATGTGTCTGCCCACTTTTGCCCTATCCCACTATCAGTCTATTATTGACAAAGAAACTGGATCATGTTATGCTTTTGTTTCAGTACCACCCCTCATTCCCAAACCTTCTCACTTCATCAAGAGGAAAGCCAAAGGTTAATAAGGCCTTTGTGATATGGCCTTACTTTACCTTTATGTCCTAATCTCCTTCCCATCTCTCCCCTTTGCTCACTCTGCTCCTGCCATAGTGGTCTCTGTGGGATTCCTGAAGTTTTTTGACAAGACCAAATCATTGATTCAGATATGGATAGGTAAAGGAGAGAGCAAATTAAGTTAGTACCTAAATGTGTGGCTTAGGCCATTAAGGGTGTGGTAATGCATTCACTAAGAAAGGGAGTATGGATAGAATCCTGGCTTTGGAGTTGCTAAGAGGAGAAATAGTGAGCAAAGTTTTTAAATTGGTGAATTTGAGTTGCCTCTGAGACACCTATAGAAATGCAATAATCACTTGATAGGTGGGTTTGGAGTTCAGAAGGGAGATATATATTTCATATATACATTTGTGGGTCATCATCATATCATAATTAGGGCCATAAAACTTGAGATAACTGGTGGGTGCACTTAACAATGGACACTTATGAATTCCTTATAAGCCAAGGAATAGACAATACATGGTGTACCTTTGAATATGACCAAAAAGGAGCCAAATCCATTTTAAAAAATCTTGTGAATAAGAAGTATTAGTTAGGATGATTCGGATTAAAAATAAAAGAATATCCTACTACAAATAGCTTTTTAAAGTAGGGATTTAGCCACAAGGGAAGTTATCTGGAAGTAGTCAGTTTGATGGCTCAATGAAGCCTCCAGAACCCAGATTCTTTCTGTTTTTCTACACCTCATTCTATTGGATTTGGTTCACAGGTGTATTAAACAAATATTTATCCTATACCAGTCACAAAGCTTCAGAAAAATCTACTTATTTAAACCTCATTATAATCCTTTAACTATTATTATCATCATCACTGCCAACTTAAAGATTGGACAAGATTAGCGCAGAGAGATTAACTAATTTATTCAAGTCATAAGATAGCATGTTGGGGAACTAGAACTTAAACACCTGCCTTCACAATGCATTCTCTTAATTACTATGCTATAATGCCTCTCCTTTTCACTTATAAGATGGCTGACAGAGCTTTAGACATCATTTCCTCAAACAACTCATTCAAGGACTGAGAGAACTTGCCACAACCCTGTAACAGAGGTCTCCTTGTGCCTTATTTTCAAGAACTGAATCACATGCCCTCTCCTAAATCAATCACTGGGTTTTGGAAATTAGAATAGCTTTTCTAGAATGCAGTGTCATCTGATACTTGAAAAGAAAATCCGGTTCCTGTTCAAAAATAACAGGAGGAGATGCTGCTATTGTGGAAACTGCTTCAAACAGAAGAAAACAATGCAAAAATGTAAATGTTATTATGAGGTTAAGTAAGATAAGGTTAAAAATATTAATTAGATTAAGTGACAAGGAGATTGTGGCCATCTTTTTTGACAGTATTTTCTGAAGAATTTAAGGTGAGATGAGATCAGAGTGCTTTGATGAGTGTTAAGGACGGAGAGAGAACAAACTTTGAAGTAGGGCAGGAAGAGAAAGATGACAGTAAATAAAAAGGGCAGTGAAGTTGAGAAGAATTTTGTTATTCTAGATGAGAAATTGACTTGAGTCTATCTAAATGTTAATGGACAAGAACCAGGAGAAAGTACCTGGAGAAGTGAGCTTTTTGAGAAGAAAGAGAGGTTGCGATCTGAAGTACGAATGGAGGAAGTAAATGTCGGGTAGTTATCTCTTCCACTGAGGTGACAGAAAACCTATCAGTTGAAGATAATTCATAAACATAAAGTTAGGAATTTCAGGTATTTCCTATCCAACGACTACACTTGCATTAAGGTTGCAGTATTCAAGGTAGCAGAAGTTTCCCCACACTTGGCCTGGAAGGTCAGTTTTGCAATGGCCTGTTAAGGTAAGACTTCTCATAAAAATGCCCACAGCACTTATAAGATTGATCCCAGTTGAATGTAGCATCTGAGATCTCAGCCACTGCCTTATCACAGATAATTCTGCAGACACATTCATTTACGATTGAATATAAAGATAAACGAGTTGTTATTTTCACTTTTTTTGTATTGTGTATCACCGTTCCTCAATGGATTTAATCTTCTCAAAAGTAGAATTTCTTTTTGCCATCTCCTAATACAGGACTGTGAATAATAGATGGCCAATAGTGTCGAGTGATTGGTGACAGTGTTAATGAATGTACATTAATGACCCTCACATTTTTAACAAAAATTCTGAGTTTTCCATATAAAAGCTAAAATTGCATAAATTAATTTCACTTGCGCAGTAAATGAATTCCTGTTGGCCAGTAGCTATAAATATCTGTTTAATGAGATTTACATTCTAGACAAAAATGGGCAAAATCACAATTGAAAAAGGTATTCTAAAATGATAGATCATCTGGGTGCAGCACATTTCTCTGAATCGCCTAAGGCTATCTATCTGAATCATCACTGACCAAAAGTCAAGTTATTCCCAGGTGGAGACAACAGTCTCCAAACAACTAGAAGAGGTAGAATGGATGATGGGTGAAATATAAAAGTAAAATATCTCCCTATTTAAAAATAATCACACTTCATAAAAAGTCACTGGGCAATTAATTGAAGCAGGTCCTCTCATGCCCTGAATTTAATTTTAGTATAATAGTTGAAGATGAAGCTTATTGTTTCACTGACAGGTATGTCACTTTCAATTCTAGAACAGGCAGGAAGCATGACATTAATTCATTCACTTACTCATTCACTAAGGCATAGTTGACTCAGCAGATATTTACTAAACACCAATATTACATCAGGAGCCAGGAATTTAGACAAATATGGACATGAACTTTGTCGTTAAGCACGCCACAATCCAGTTTAGCACCTCACGGTTCAGTTGTGAATGATTTTAATTGGACAGATTTTAATTTCTACTTAAAAGATTCATTGCTCTGAGCTTGTATAATTGATAAAATTCTTCAAATTTTTCTTCATTTTTTTATGCAAAAGACAGTTAAAATGCAAATATATAATGCTGGTTTTTAAAAAGAGCGGTGTTCTTTCAATGACTGTATAATTAATCAAAAAACATATTTGTATGCCTTTTAAAAAAATTAATAAACCAATGAAAATTATACACATGAATTATTTCAGATATCTAGCAAATATTTCATTTAATATAGTTAATGAATAGTAAAAATTATGCAACAAAGAACACATTAAATGAATGATCTCGGCAGACCAAGAGGTTAAAAAGCAGCAGCACATAATCTCAATAATTCCTGGCCTATTCCTGTAAATTTTTTCAAAAATCTATTTCAGTGAAATACTTGGGTATTTCAGTGAAATAATTCATCTAAACCAAATACATTATTTAATGTCTCATTTTCTAAGTGAATTAACTAAGTTGAGTATTTTTTGTGCTTCTGAAATTCAAATAACCATTCATACTTTTTATGATTACTAGTAGCCATAGCTAATTAGCTAGGAACTAAACAATTAATTAAGCAGAGTGATGATGTTTCCTCTATTTGTGTTCTCATTTATTTACCTAAAAGCTCAACTACCATAAAATCTTTTTAGTTTATTATCTTTATTTATTTGTTTAAACAATATTACTGAGCTTTAAATGCATGTAAGGCAATATACTAACCCAATATAAAGAAGGATCAGAGATGATTTGCTTCCAACAAATTTAATTTAATTTAAGAAACACAATAAGACATGCAGTCACATTGCCACAAAGTCCAAATAGAATATATGAAAAGTCACTAGAGAGATTTAATGTACATGATTCAAGGGGAGGGAAGATCTCTCCTGAGCGTGAAGCAGGAAACAGAAAAGTCTTTGAAGAAGTTGGTATTTAGCTGGTCCTTGAGCAAGACATTGTAAGCTAAAAAAAAAAAAAAAAAAAGAGGGGTGAGGAAATGAAGGCTGGCAAGAGTATATGACAGAAGATGTGGAAGACAAGCTCAGGCCAAAGAATTGATTACCTGGACATATGGACATAAAGTAACATAATTTTGAGTCTAAGCAATAAAAATGAGTAATAATGAGAAAAAAAACTCTTCCAAATGTTGTCAAGAAAAACGAGTGATATCTAGGAATTAAAGAAACACAGCATCTCTAAAAGATCAATGACAAATCATCCCTCCCCCAAATTTTTGTTCTTTAAAGCAGTAGAAGACTGTGCAGGGACTGTCACTAATCACCCAAGAGACGCTGCGTTGCAATAACTGCATGATAGGACTTGTCACAGTGATTCAGTCTATGAGTCATGGCAACTCATGATCAGTGTGTTTTTCATTGCAAATAATTTAATATTTCCATCAATAGATGATGATATTTCATAAAATGATACAGGCATACCTCATTTTATTCCTCTTCAAAGATTACAAACTGAAATATTTTACAAACTGAAAGTAGGCTGCAACCTGTGTCAAGTATGTCTATTGCCACCATTTTTCCAATAACATGTGTTTATTCTGTGTCTCTGTTACATTTTGGAAATTCTTGCAATATTTCAAATTGTTTCACTATTATATCTGAAATATATAATATTCGTGGTAATGTGTGATCAGTGATTTTTTTTTTTTAAGACAGGGTCTCTTTCTGTCACTCAGGCTAGAGTGAAATGGCACAATCGTGCCATACCACAGCTTTGACCTCCTTGGCTCAGGTGATCCTCCTGCCTCAGCCTTCTGAGTAGATGGGACTACAGGTGTGCTACCATGCCTGGCTTATTTTTTTATTTTTTTTGTAGAGACAAGGTCTTGCTATGTTGCCCAGGCTGGTCTCAAATTCCTGAGCTCAAGGAATCTCTTGCTTTGGCCTCCCAAAGTGCTGGGATTTCAGGCATGAGCCACTGCACCCAGCCTGATCAGTGATCTTTGATGATGCTATATTAATTGTTTTGGGGCGCCATGAACTGCACCCATATAAGACGATAATCACTAAAAGTTGTGTGTGTTCCACCAACCAGCTATTCCCCATCTCTTCCCCAATCCTCAGGCCTCCCTACTCCCTGAGACACGACAATATTGAAATTAGGACATTTAATAACCCTACAATGGCTTCTAAGTTTTCAAGCAAGGGAAAGAGTTGCATGTCTCTTACTGTAAATCAAAAGTAAGAAATTATTTAGCTTAATGAGGAAGACGTGTTGACAACCAAGATAGACTGAAAGCCAGGCCTCTTGCACCAAGGAGTTAGCCAACTCATGTATCCAAAGGAAAAGTTCTTGAAGATAATGAAAAGTGCTACTTCAATGAAAACACAAATGATAAGAAAGCAAAGCAGACTTATTGTTAATACGAAGAAAGTTTGAGTGGTCTCAATTAAGGATCAAACCAGCCACAACATTACTTTAAGCCAAAGCCTAATCCACAGCAAGATCTTAATGTTCTGAAATTCATGAAGGCTGAGAGAGGTGAGAACACTGTAGAAGAAAAGTTGGAAGCTAGCAGAGGTTGGCTTATGAGGTTTAAGGAAGGAAACCTTCTCTATACATAAAAACGCAAGGTGAAGCAGCAAGTACTGATGGAGAAGCTGCAGCAAGTTATCCAGAAGATCTAGCTCAGATAATTGATGAAAGTTGCTACACTAAGCAACAGATTTTCAATGTAGGCAAAAAAGCCTTATATTGACAGAAGATGTCATCTAGGACTTTCATAGCTAGAGAGGAATAGTCAATGCCTGGATTCAAAGTTTTAAAGAACAAACTGGCTCTTCTGTCAGGGCCTAAAGCAGCTGATGACTTTAAGTTGAAGCCAATGCTCATTCACAGCTATGAAACTCCTAGAGCCCCAATAATGATGCTAAATCTATTATGCCTATGTTCTAGAAATGGAACAACAAAGCCTGCATGACAGTAAAGTTGTTTACAGTATGGTCATTTGAATATTTTAACCCCACTGTTGAGAACTAATACTCTGAAAAAAATATTCCTTTCAAAATATCACTTCTTGTTGATAGTATGCCTGGTCATCCAAGAGTGCTGACAGAGATGTACAAAGAGATTAATGTTTTCCTTTCTGCTAACACAGCATCCATTCTGCTGCCCTTGCATCAAGAAGTAATTTTGACTTTCAAGTCTTATTATTTAAGAAATAGATTTTGTAAAACTATAGTTGTCCTGAATGGCGATTTCTTCAATAGATCTGATCTCTACAAAGAATTCACCATTCAAGATGTCATTAAGAACATTCACGATGCATGGAGAGAGGTCAAAATAGCAACATTAACAGGTATTTGGAAGAAGTTGATTTCACACCTCATGGATGACTATTTGGGGTTTAAGGCATCAGTGGAAAAAGTAACTGCAGTTATGATGGAAACAGAGAAGCAGAATTAGAAGTGGAGCCTGAAGATTTGAGTGAACTGCTTCAATCTTACAATCAAATTTTTTTTTTTTTTTGAGTTGGAGTCTCACTCTGTCACCCAGACTGGAGTGCAGTGGCCGCTCCCGGCCACCGCAGCCTCGACCTGCTGGGCTCCGGCGATCCTTCCGCCTCAGTCTTCCAAGTAGCTGGAACTACAGACGCGCGCTACCACACCCGGCTGATTTTTTGATTTATTGTAGAGATGAGGTCTCGCCAAGTTGCCCAGGCGGGTCTCGAACCCGCGGGCTCAGGCAATCCACTCACCTCAGCCTCCCAAAGCGCGGGATTACAGGCTGAGCC
>CAUYQG010218145.1:0-10726 GCA_963574415.1 Tarsius wallacei
CGCCCGGCTAATTTTTTTGATTTATTGTAGAGATGAGGTTTCGCCTGCCCAGGCGGGTCTCGAACCCGCGGGCTCAGGCAATCCACTCACCTCAGCCTCCCAAGGCGCGGGATTACAGGCTGAGCCACCGAGCCCAGCTAGTCCTGAACAACCTTATCTTCATGAGAGAATTGCTTTGTGGCTTAGAGTTCATGTATTTGAATTGTCTAGCCTAGAAGATATAAAAACTTTATGAACGGCCCCTATTTTTTACTTAGAATTACACACACACACACACACACACACACACACTATTCCCTTAATGAGAAAGGAAATAGCTGGGTTGTCAATCCTTCTGTGAGGTTTCTAACAGAACCTAAACAGCACTTCCAGTGGGACATAGGAAGAGACTGAGTACCTAGTGTCTCTCTAGAAGGCCACACCACAGCTACAAAAATCGCTGAAATCTTCCAGGTGCTGGCCATTTTCTTGCAATTAGTCTCCCCGGGTCTGCTTTGTTTCTTCTGACTCCTGAACTAAGATTACTGAAATAGTGGAAATAACCACTTTCTTGACTCCACCTAATTCAGAATAGCTCCTGTCTTCCCGGATCCTTCCTCAACATTCCTCAACTCCCTCTTGTAGAGATATTCCATGGATGCTTTAGGGTGTATTCTTCCTTTTTTTTGGTTTTTGAGTTGGAGTCTCACTCCGTCACCCAGGCTGGAGGGCAGTGGCACGCTCCTGGCCACTGTAGCCTCGACCTGCTGGGCTCTGGCGATCCTTCCGCCTCAGCCTTCCAAGTAGCTGGAACTACAGACACACGCCACCATGCCAAGCTAATTTTTTGATTTATTGTAGAGATGAGGTCTCGCAAAGTTGCCCAGGCGGGTCTCGAACTCCTGGACTCAGGCAATCCTCTCACCTCGGCCTCCCAAAGTGCTGGGATTTAAGCGTGAGGCACTGTGCCCAGCTACTTTTACTTTCAAGTCATTCTGGTTCTTTACAGTTCAGGGACCCAGCTCAGGGCTCACAGCAGTTCATCACTCATGCCAGTAACTCCAACAGCAGTAACACATGTGTATAGCACTTACTGTGAGTCAGGCAACATTCTAAAACCTTTGCCGGTAAAAGCTCATGTGCCCATCACAGTCACCCTATGAAATAAAAGTGATGCTATTATCCTCATCTTACATAGGATGAGACTGGGTCAAAGGAAGTGAAATATGCTGCCCCAGACTGTACAGCTGGTAGGAGGGGGTTCTCGCGCTCAGCCTCACAGTGCCCTGCCCTCACTGCCTTTTCAAGGGTGGCATCCTTGACACAGCAGAGTTATGGATATGACACACAGAATAAGGATTGCGGGGACTTCTTAGTTTCTCTACAGTGGTTCAAAGTTCACACCTGAATGGTTTCCACTAACTCTTACTCAGCTCTGTATACTGATGATTTCTATGGGAACTTATTTGCTATTCGTGTATGTGTTCTTGAAAATTACTCAGCCAGGCATGGTGGTGTGCGTCTGTGGTTCCAGCTACTTGGAAGGCTGAGGCGGAAGGATCACCTGAGCCCAGCAGGTTGAAACTGCGGTGGCCATGAGCATCCCACTGCGCTCCATCCAGCTTGGGTGACAAGAGTGAGACTCCAACTCAAAAAGAAAAAAAAAAAAAAAGAAAAAAAAAATTCCTGCCACCAGAATCTTTTAGGGAACAGCGACTTGATAGTTTGTCATTCTTTTTTCTTCTTCTTTCCCTCCCTTTTCCTACCACTTTCCACCTTCTTTCACTTTCTTTGTTATCTTGGAGGTAGTAAAAGGGATTTTATGGATTTTCCTGCTTTGCTTGAGAGATAATTACCCACAGTGTTAAGTACTTGTCATGCACCAGGCCTGGTGCTACTTGTTAAACACATGCCTTGTGTTTTGCAGGGATTACCTCATCTGATCCTCACAATAACCCCCTTTGAGATAAACACTAATATTATTCTTAGTTTTAAAATGAGGAAATGGAAACTTAAGTTTGTTCTTTTTCCAAACTTGAAATAACTCAGTGACTAGGTTAGGAGTGAACTCAGGACTGACCGAGGTCTCAAGTCCAGGACTGCAAAGCTCTCACTTTTACAATCCATTTACATTGTACATTACATTTTACTTTACATTTTACAACTCCAGCAATGCAATTAAAAATAATAACAATAATTCAATTTAAAAATGGGCAAAGACCTGAATAGATATTTCCCAAAAGAAGACATACAAACGTCTAATGGTAATATGAAAAAATGCTCAAATTCACTAATCATCAGGGAAATGCAAATCAAAGCCACAATGAGATATCATCTCACCCCAGCTAGAATGCCTATCACTAAAAAGACAACAAATGTCAATGAGGATGCAGAGAAAGAGGAATGCTTGCAGTCTGTTGGTTGAAATGTACAGGAATACAGTCGGTATGGAAAACAGTATGGAGGTTCCTCAAAAAAAATAAAAATAGAACTACCAGCCGAGTGCAGTGGCTCATGCCTGCAATCCCGGCAATTTGAGAGGCCGAGGAGAGAAGATTGCCTGCACCCAGGGGTTCAAGACCAGCCCAGGCAACTTGGCGAGATCTCATCTCTACAATAATTCAAAAAGTAGCCGGGTGTGGTAGCATGCTCCTGCAGTTCCAACTACTTAGAAGGATGAGGCGGAAGGATCGCCAGAACCCAGCAGGTCGATGCTGGGGTCGCCGTGAGCATGCCACTACACTCCAGCCTGGGGGATGGAGTGAGAATCAGACTCAAAAAAAAAAAAAAAAGAGCTACCGTATAATCCAGTAATTCCACTGCTGGGTATATATCCAAAAGGATGGAAATCAGTATGTTGAAGGGATACCTGCACTCTCATATTAGTTGCAGCACTATTCACAGTAGCGCTTGGAATCAACCCAAATGTTCATCAATGGCTGAATGAATAAAGAAAATGTGATACACATACACACACACACACACAATGGGCTATTGTTCAGACATTTAAAAAAAATTCTTGTTATTTGCAGTAAAATGAATGGAACTGGAGATTGCCACCTTTTTTTTGTTTTTTTCGAGTAGGAGTCTCACTCTGTCGCCCAGACCTCAGCACAGTGTCACAATCACAGCCACTGCTGCCTCGACCAGCTGGGCTCAGGCAATCCTTCTGCTTCAGCTTTCCAAGTAGCTGGAACCACAGACATGCGCCACCACGCCCAGCTAACTTGGTCTCACCGTGTTGCCCAGATTGGTCTCTAACGCGTGGGCTCAGGCAGTCCTCTTGCCTTGGCCTTCCAAAGTGCCGGGATGGGCCACTACGCCCAGCTGAGATTTCTATCTTAAATGAAAAGAGTCAAGCACAGAAAGACAAATATTGCTTGTTCTCACTCATAAAAAAGCCAAAAAAGTGGATCTCATGATGGAACAGAGTAGAATGGTGGTTACCAGAGGCTAGGAGGGGAGGGGAGGGGCATGGAGTCGGCTAAGGGGTATAATTAGATGGAAAGAATAAGTTCTAGTATTTGATAGTACAGTAGGGACATTATATTCGACATTTATTGTATATTTCAAAATAGCCAGAAAAGAAGAATTGTAATGTTTCTAACACACAGAAAAGGTGGGGTGGGCTTCAAGATGGCCGATTAGAGGCACTTGGTAATCACCTCCTCCACAAAGAAGAACCAAAACAGGAAGCAGATATCACACTTAGAATGGATCACCTTAGAGAGATAACACTGGGATTCAACAGAGAAGGGACAGGAAACACCTAGGGCAAGGAAGGAGGCAGAAGAGAGGCAGCGTGTGGCGCCGGCATTGGCTGGGACCCCACAGAGGCTTCCCAAGGCAGGGTGAGGGTAAGTGAGGATCCTGTCCTCATCTCCACCCAGGACTCCGCAATCCTAGCCACAGGAGAGCCCCCTGACTCACGTGGACCCCAAGACTGACACGGGAAGTGCCTGGAGACTGTGCAATGACACTGTTCCAGAGACAGCACTCATGTTGGGTCCCACACACCTCTGAGTCTTAAGCAGCTACAGCCAAGTGCCATTTTGAGAGCACAACTTCCACTAGAACTGCCTCCTGTCCCAGCGCCCAACGGCCCTGCATCTCCACATCTCTGGCAACTTTCAAGGACATTAGTCTAGGCAAAAAAATTATGATGAGGATTTCAAAAGCATGAGCAATAAGAACATAAATAGACAAATGGGACTATATTAAGTGAAAAAGCTTCTGCATAGCAAAGGAAACTATCAGTAAAACGAAGAGACAATCTGTTAAATGGGAGAAAATATTTGCAAAGTATTTATCCAAAAGAGATGAGTATCATATCCAAAATATACGAGCAGCTCAACTCAACAGGAAAAAAAAACAAATAATTCCATTAAAGAGGGAGCAAAGGACATAAAGGGACATTTCTTAAAAGACAACATGCAAATGGCCAACAGGTATATGAAAAAAAGCTCGACATCACTAATGATCAGGGAAATGCAAATCAAAACTACAATGGGCGGCATCTTTTTTTTTTTTAGACAAGGTCTTGTTATGTTGCCCAGGCTGGTCTAGTGACCTCTTGAGCTCCTCTCATCTTAGCCTCCTGAAGTGCTAGGATTATGAACGTGAGCCACCACAGCCGGCTGAGATGTCTTTTCACTCCAGTCAGAATGGCTATTATTAAAAACCCCAAACAAAACAAAACAAAACAGATGTTGACAAAGATGCAAAGAAAAAAGAACTCTTGTACACTGTTGGTGGGAATGTATACTGGTACCACCACCATGGAAAAAAGTATGGCAATTTCTCAAAAAAATAAAAATAAATTCCCACTTAATCCACAATCCAACTACTGGGTATATACCCAAACGAAAAGCCATCAATATGTCAAAGGGTTACTTGCTCTTGCATGTTTATTGCAGCACTATTCACAGTAGCCAAGACAGGCAATCAACCTAAGTCTCTATCAACAGATGAATGCATAAAGAAACATGAATGGAACCCCAGGTCTTTATCTTAAAATAAGCCAGGCACAAGAAGACAAATGTCACATGTTCTTACTTTTATGTAGGAGCTAAAAATTGGATCCTGTAGAGGTAGAGTGGAAAGGTAGATAACAGACTGGGAAGGGTGAGGGGAGGGAGGAGGATAAAGAGAAGTGGGTTAAAAGGTGCAAACATACCATAAGACAGAAGAAATACATTCAGTGTTTGATAGAGTGGGGTAACTATGCATAACAAAAACTGTGGTACTTAGGCGATGGACATCTTAGCTACCACACCCCAAGTTGATAACTACACATTATATACATGAAAGAAAAATTCTTATACGCCCTATACATTTGTACAAATAAAAAGAATGTCAATTTTGGCTTTATATATAGCACAATGAAGTATATATTAGCACAATGTATTTATAATATTTATTAGCACAATGTACATATATTATATATTAGCACAACGTATATATAAGTATATATTAGCATATTACATACGTATTAGTATATATTAGCACACTGTATATATATATTATATATTAGCACAATGTATATATAAGTATATAAGCACAATGTATACATATTAGCATACATTAGCACAATATATATATTAATATATTAGCACAGTGAGGCAGAGAAAAGCAGCATAATTTCTAGGAATCAAGTGATTGTTGAACTCTCCTCCAGATTTCACTTTTCCTTTGACAATTTTCTTCATGGAGCATAAATTAGACAACCGCTGGTTAAACGCAGGCTCTTAAACCAGGCCAACTGCAGGTTAAATACTGACTGTTCTTTACTAGTCATGTGATCTTGGGTGAATTTCTTAACTTTTTTTTCTGACCTTCTGTGTCTTTCTCTATTGGGTAAAATAATAAAGCAAGATTGTCTGCTGTTGACATAATGTGATAATGTATGTGATATCCCTTTTGTACAGTCATAATAGATGTATAATTATATGGTGGTGTTATTATTTTTATTTTAAAATATAAAATGTATTAGGGGCTATAAGCTATTGTTAGATAAAATATTATTCTTATGTTAAAAACAAAAGAATACAGGACTATAATAGCTCTTGGATTTTAAGTCAAATCACCTGCCTTTTATACTGAAAATTCCCCAGGAAAGCCAATGTTATTTTTTATACTATTCTAAGACATTCCTGGGAAAGAAACAAAAAGAATATTTCATAGATTCACATATTTCTAAAGATTTTTCATAATTTTTCTGTCCTAGACTCTGATCACCTAATTAATAAGTGGCAGAGCCTGGACATGACTCCACATTACTGGCTAGCAAGACAAACCACCACCCCCACCACCAAAAAGCCTTCAGTGAAACTAGAAAGTAAGCAAACAAGTCTTACTAAAATCTCAGGACCGCCTTTTAGTCAAGATATTACAAGCTTTACACTGAAAAAAAAAAATGGAGAGACAATGCTAAGAATTTTTTTTTAATTTGTAAATGTTCGGAATTACTAAGAACATGGAAGGTAGATCTGAATGGTTTTTAAAAGTAGAAATGATAAAATTATTAATATTGAAAGGATTTTATGTCCCATTAACTGTCATTCATTCTCTGCCTGCTTGGAATGATTCCGGCATTTTTGCCACTGCAATCCGAGTAAAGTGCTAAGATTTGCTCAGGGACCACAAGAGGGCAGTGTGAGCTAACAAAACAGAAGTCATGTTCCTTGGCCACTGGAAATGCGCTGCTTGGCTTGGGTACTGTCTGGTGTCATCTGAAATTCCAGTGTTTGCAACAACAATAGCAAGAAAAGTCAGTACAATAACTTGGAAGGAGGGAAGGAAGAAAGGAAGGGAGGCAGGGAGGAGGAGGAATAAAGGGAAGGGTTGGAGGGAGAAAGGAAAAATGTTGATACCTCGTTGATTGAGAAGGAAGAAGATATTTTGAAACACTTGTTGGTTGTGAGCTGGATACTAAGTGCTACCATGAAATTGACAAAATCCCTGTCCTGGAGGAGAAGAGTTAAAAAATCAAGCTCTGTTTCCAACTGGCTGCTTTCTTTGTGACCTCTGCTAATCTATGAATAAAATACTTAGGATCATGCAAGGACCCATCTGGTGCCCAAATCTTCCAGGTCTTAGATGGTGGTCACCTGGTCCAAAGGGAGATGTAAGATGAAACAGAATGAACAAAATGCCAGCGTGTTTCATGTGTACCGGACATGGGTATATACCTTTGAACAATGCGTTTCTGTTGCTTATTCTCTCAAGGACTAGAAGAAAAAGAATATGCTCATGAATCTAGAAAAAAGTTGTATTAAAATTATCTTAGTATTAACGGTAGTATTTTCTATCTCTGTAGTTCCAGTATTCAACATAGTTCACACCCCCGTGTTTATTGAAGCCGTTTCTCCGCTCAGTAGGTGAATATGGCAGGGTCTGTGGGAGGGGCAGGAACAGGGGAGCCAGGAGAGTAGGATGAAATGTCCAAATGTGGAGACAAAATTTTATGTCATATAATAAGAGGAATACATAAAATGTCCAAAAGAGAAAGACAGTGCTTGCAGCTTGGGGTGTCGGAGAATCAGGGATTTTGATGGCAGAGGGTCGGATGGAGATTTGACAGGCATGAGGATAATTTCAGGTAGCGGAAGCACAGAGGTGGAGGTGTGGGGTGTGTTTGGCACGTAGAGAGAGAGCCTGCCTCTAATGCCTGGAGCACAAGGCGTGGGGTGGGGAAAAGATGGAGGTGGAATGGTATGCAGGAAGAAGAGGCCAGAAGGAACAAAGAGAACAGAAGAGGGAAGCATAACCTAGAGAGTCTTGAACGCCATGCTAAAGACTTTGGACTACACATTCGTGGGCTTAGTGTTTGCACTCCATTGAGTTCTTAAAAACTGGGACTGCATTTTATAAACCAAGGGCAGGCAGGGAACATTATAGAACACATATGTCTAGATTTTACGTGCTGCATGTGTGTGTGCTATGTATGTATGGGTAGGCCGTTCTGACCCCATGTCTAGATGGCTGCATCCATAAGCACTTAGCTATCATCATCTCTCCAGCAAAGACGATGAGGAGGGTTAAACCAAATGTCAACGTGAATAGTTCATGAGAATATTAGCATCACAAGAACTGATTGAGCGAGACAGCGTTTTTCCAAGGGAGACCTTCGTGGGGAGATGACAGCATCGGCAAGAGATGTGAACAGCAGCATTCATTTTGCTCTGACCGTCTTAGAGACACTGGGTAGAAATCAGTTGCTTCCACTGAAACGATATGTTCTTCTCTAACCTTCTGGCATTGTATTCTGCATCTATATTCATTTCAGAAACATTAGATTATTATAACGGATAAGACATTTTCTTTCCTAAAAATAAGCTTCTTTGTGTTTTTTCACATGATATATAGGCAGAATGATTTGGTTTGGGACTCTGATAAATGCTGTTGGGGAAACATGAGAAGATAAAAATTGTGCCCGCACCTGGGTGGCGCTAATGCATTTTAGCTGGAGAATGTTCTGGGAATTTCAATAGAATACTTGGAGGTATCCGTGGTTATATATAACACAGGAAAATGTATTAAAAGAAACTACATTTGTACCTCTCCCTCAGTCCTTGAGTGTGTTGCTGGTCCAATGGATCTTAATAATTTTAGTGAAAGACATTTTTAGAAATTCAACCAAGCCTGAGACGACTGTTCACAAAACAACACACATATTTCACACATTACTTTCATTTTCACAGGGATTTATCAGCTCTGAAACTCAGCAGACCTATCAGGGCCCTGGTCTTAGACTTTTACAAAACAATGAGCTTTCCTGGTCCCCTAAAATGTCCCCTCCCCTGTGTTGTACTTTCTCTTTCACATCTGTGTTTGGGACGATGGTCATTTTCTAACCAGGTGATGAGTTTAAAACCCAAGATGTGGGTCGATTTAGCATTCTGGGAAAATCTTGTAACCTGTGATCCATGTATACAATCATGAGTATGTGTTCATTCTGACTAACCCAAGATGATGTTATCAGGGGAGATCTCGGCAAACCTTGTTTTTTTAATAGAAACAAAAATAGGATTGTCTTTTAGTAATGAAAACCCACAGTCAAGTTCCGTTTTTGTCTGTTACCTTCTGATGTTTCTAAGGCCCTGGAGAGAAAACACCCAGACTACTTCAGGCTTGAGTAGCATCATGAATTCACAGCAAGTATTAAACAAGAAGTCAGTTCACCTTGCTCTTCAAATATGATGGCAAATGTTACATGTTTCATATCTACTTGCGTGGTGGGTTGCTCAGCAGAGACCCTCTCTTGACTGCTAGCACACATAGTTCACACTTACTACATATATTTGCCTGCTGCTGTTCTGGGAATGTCTCGAATAGAAACCCCCTAAATCCTCCCAGCAGCCCTAAGGAGTATAGGAATGCTAGTCTTTCTATTTTATTTTATTTGTAAGCTATTTTAAAACAGTTTTATTGCAGTATAATTGATATATAAAAACGGCATATGTTTCATGTACATAGTTGGATGAGTTTGAACACATTCATACACCCCAATTAGGGTATACTGATCACCTCCAGAGTTTTCCTTGTGCCTCTATTTGTGTGTGTGTGTGTGTGTATGTGTATGTGTGTGTTTTGTAGTAGGCACACGACATGAGATCTATCTTAGCACATTTTTAAATGCACAATATAGTTCTGTTAATGATAGACACAGTGTTGTACAGCAGAGCTCTAGAACTTATTTATATGGAATAATTTCAACCTTATACCTATTGAACAACACCCTGTTCCTTGCTCCCCACCCAGGCCCTGACAACTATCAAGCTGCTCCCTGTTTCTACGAGTCTGCCTATCTGAGACATCTCACATAAGTGGAATCACGCAGTGTTTGTCTTTCTGTGCCTGGCATATTTCACTTGGCATGTCTTCCAGGTTCATCCATCTTGTTGCATATTCTGCCTATTTTTGAAGGATAAGAAAACTGAGGCACAGGATGAGTTGCCTGTCTCACAGCCCACGGTGGTAGAGCCAGAGTCTACACTTAAACAGTCTTGTTGGCCAGGCTCAATGGCTCAGCCTGTAATCCCGTGCTTTGAGAGGCCGAGGTGAGTGGATTGCCTGAGACCCCGGGTTCGAGACCCGCCTGGGAAACTTGGCGAGACCTCATCTCTACAATAAAATTTAAAAAAAATCAGCCGGGCATAGTAGCGCATGCCTGTAATTCCAGCTACTCAGGAGGCTGAGGCGGAAGGATCGCCGGAGCCCAGCAGGTCGAGGCTGCGGTGGCTGGGAGCAGCCACTGCACTCCAGTCTGGGCGAGAGAGTGAGACTCCAACTCAAAAAAACAAACAAACAAAAAGAACAGTCTTGTTGCAGAGACTGCGTACTTGACCTCTATTGCTCTTCTGCCTCTTATAAACAGTATTTTTTTTAAAAAAAAATAATGGGCTCAGACAATAATGGTACAAGCCTCCTTACATCTTCCATTTGGGGAGGAATTTGGAACCCTGGCTCAGGCAGTCCCTTGACGAACCTCTCTCTCTCTCTCTCTCTCTCTCTCTCTCACCCTCTCTCCCTTTCACCCTTCCTCCCTCTCTCTTTCCCTCCTTCCCTCCCTCTCTCTTTCCCTCCTTCCCTCCCTCTCTCTTTCCCTCCTTCCCCCTCCCTCTCTCTCTCTGCTGGCCACCTCACAAACACAGCTCAGTTATACATTCATCCATTTAGGCCTAACTTTCAGCTCATGGAAAGCAACCAGCTCCCCACAGCCCCCCACAGGAGGTGCAGTAGCCAC
>CAUYQG010218147.1:0-12556 GCA_963574415.1 Tarsius wallacei
GGCTCAGCCTGTAATCCCGCGCCTTGGGAGGCTGAGGTGAGTGGATTGCCTGAGCCCGTGGGTTCGAGACCCGCCTGGGCAGGCGAAACCTCATCTCTACAATAAATCAAAAAAAAAAAATTAGCCGGGCGTGGTAGCGCACGCCTGTAGTTCAGGCTACTCGGAAGGCTGAGGCGGAAGGATCACCGGAGCCCAGCAGGTCGAGGCTGCGGTGGCCAGGAGCGGCCACTGCACTCCAGTCTGGGCGACAGGGTGAGACGCCAACTCAAAAAAAAAATAAAAATAGAAATGGGTTAAGAAACTTGAATATATACGTCACAAAAGAGGGTATCCAAAAGACCAGTTTTATCTCATTAACTTTCAGGAAAATAGAGATTAAAAGTATAATCATATAATACAACAATGTACCTAGAAGAATAGCCAAATTTGAAAACAAACAAAGAAAAAAAAACCCACCTATAACAAGTATTTACGAGGATGTGATATATCCAGAACTATTATACACTGATGGTAAGAATGTAAAAAGTGGTCTGATCATTTTGGAAAATTGTGTGTCAGTATGTACTAAAATGACTCAAATAATTAGTATCTGCTAAAATGACCCAAATAATTTCAGTTCTATGTATATGACCAAAAGATATGTATAGATTAGTGTATCCAAAGACATATGCTAGAATGTCCATGGAAACATGATTCCTAATGGCACAATAATAAAACCACTCAAGTGCCCATCAACTATAGAATGAATGAATCAATCATGATATATGACCTCTGTGCAACAGTGAGAATGAATGCACCACAACTACTTGCAACAATGTGGGTAAGTTTTAAAAGCATCATATTATGTGAAAGAAGCCAGACCCAATAGTATACATTGCATGATTCCATTGATATAAAGTTCAAAAATAGGAAAAAACTAATATATAGTGTTTGAAGTCAGCATTGTGGAGACCTTGAGAAATAGGAAATAGTGAGTGGTGGGTATGAGGAGACAGGATGAGGTGTTAGTAATATTTTATTTGTTGATCTAAGTTAAAGTTAATAGTTGTATTTATCTGTGAACACTCATGCAGCTCTATGCTTATGATTTGGGCTTTTAAAAATGTTATCCTTCAATCGGAAGTACTTTAAAATCTCAAAATATATACAAATACAAAAATATATACAATGTAAGGTACACTTCTGACTATTCCTTGCTGTGTGGGTAAGGTATACTCAAGGAACATAAATAGGTTTAGGTTGGCCAAATAAAATCTTAATTAGAAATTAATTAATAATGAACTAAATGTAAATAACCTTTATATTACATCGCACCCTTGAGCCACACTTTATGAATGTGGGTAATTGAGAATTGTTTAGCTGTAGTTTGTTGTTGGAGAGATTTCTCAATTAATATTTCTATTAAGTAGGGAGAAGAACTAATTTTGCTTGTAATAAAATACTGAGCCCAAGAATTTCTAACCTGTCTTATTAGATTATTCTTTATCCTTGTTGCTCTATATTTCTCTTTCTCTCACCCTCTTTTTTTACCTACTGCATTTCTAAAACATTTCTGTTCAGTTAATCGGTTTCAGACCTTTTAAAAAAATTCAGATCTGTCTGATATTTATCTTGATTTGGATGCCATTCAGAGTGTTTGCAATGAAAGAGATTTTCTATATGCCTCTCTAATATCTAGTATCTGTCACTGCCACTAGACTGGTATGCCCCTGGTTTTATCTTTCCTTTTGATGAAATGTTTCATGAGAATAATCTGAGATGCATAAATGTGCAATGTGAAAAATTAATTTAAAAATATTAGGTAAGGCTGTTAGATTTAGAGACCAGGTTTATTTACTTAAATAGAAGTAATAACCTGGTATAATTTTAAATATGATGATTTTTATGAAACCATTTAAAAAAGTGATACAGGTGGTAATTAAAGAAATCCATTTGTGATCTGCATATTCATGCAAAACAAAATTCCAGAATCAAACTACAACCCAGATGGGGTCTTCAAAGGCTGATTTTGCTTTAGTGCATCTAGAGCATTCAAATATGCATGAAAACTTTTTATATTGGTGTTTACTGATGATCAAAAAGATGGAGAATGGAAGCAGTAATTTGCCTTTTTTAGGGGGTAGGTGACTGTAGTGAAATATTATTGGTAGTTATAGAATATATTATACCCAGATGTTAGTTTTCTCCATTCTCTTCTTACAGCCCTTCAAACCCACCAGAAGTCAACGTTCTCTAGTACAAAGAGAAAGGTGGCTAGCTCGTATCCACACCTAGATGTCTATACTCTGCCACAGCTCCTTTATGTTCATTCACCTCAACTTTTCTGTCTGCTTTGATCATTTGGTCCTTATTTTCTGTAAATATAGTTATTTGAGGATGCGTGTGTTCCAGAATTAACTGAAGATTTGGCTGTAAAGAATGTAATCCTCCTCATCTTTTACACAGGACTCTTTCTGACTTCCAGGATGGTATTCCTATTTATTCCTATCAAGTCTCTCCTCCCATTTCAGGGTGCTCCCAGTCACTCCCTCCACCATTTTCTTCTTCTTCTTTTTTTTTTTTTGAAATGTAGAACAACACAGAAAGGTCTTTGTTTCTCAGTCCTCATCTAAACTAAGCACTGTGGGCCCCAGCATTGAAACCCAAGTGGCCTGTCAAGGTGTTTTGCTAAACAAAAGGCCATCTACTCCAGAGAAAAATTGTGTTTATTCTTTGGAGGAGCAAGTGGTTTCAGTCTGTTCTATTTTTTCCCCTTTCTGTCACAAATATATGATCACAAAATGTCACAGAGAAATCTTTATCATTCTCTTTTCACAATTACTAATCTTACTAGTCAGACACCCTGCCATTGCTTAACTAGGCAGAGTCTTTTCTTCTGTTAACAAGTTTGCCTGAATATAGCTTTTTTGAATTGAGTTGTGATTGACAACTGTTAGAAGGTGATGCCTTCACCAACTGTTAGTGCCAAGAAACAGAGTAAAAAAGATGAACTGATCATAAATGTCTTGTGGAATAAAAAATAATCAATGAGACGTCGAGCCTAAAATCATTAAATCAGATTTTTACTTTACGTAACTAAACTATAGAATTATTTAATTAGTACTTGTATTTAGCTTCCAAATGGCATTTTAATTTGGCATATATGTATTGAAAATCATGATCTTAAATGGCTGAGTAGCTATATGCCTATATATCATGTATGTATCTATGTACAGATGTTCATGCATGTGTGGTTTTGGAAAAACCTCCCTCCATCTTGCCTCAATAAGCTACACTTTAATACACACCCTTTCCCAGTTCTACTAAGAATAATTGCTATAAGCAAGCACTATGTAGCTATGAGATCAATTTCTTTTATAACTATGTTCTGTTAGTCAATTTAGCAAAATATTAATATCATTGTTGGTGCCGGTTTTAATGCTTTTAATTATTCTTTGAAAACATGGTTTACCTGGCTATTCCTAGCCTTTAGATCTGTTAGAAAGGCTAACAGACAAACAAAAGCAAACACACACAGAAAAAAAAAAAAAACTAAGCAGTCTACATTCTTTTACATTCTTTGTTAGTTTCCTCAGTACAGTTTAAAATTTTTGTTTATTTTGCTTTGAATATGCAACACATGCACACAGAACAAAGTTCAAGAAGCATTAGAAGGTACAGAGTAAAAGATATCACCTTTCTATTTCTGTCCCCAGTCATTCATCTTTCTTCCTCAAAGGGACAAGTGGTTTATTTCATTTTCTTTTATAAATCTTCTATGTATATAAAAGCCTATCTATTTATCTAGTCTATCATCTGTTTACTTTTTTATCTATACTGTCATTTATATAGTGTGAAATATTCCAAATCAACATTTGAAAAAATTGCTCCAAAAATTCCATTGTATGGGATCAAATTTATTCAGCCACTCTACTACTGATGAACACGATTTGTTTCCAGGCTTTGACTATTACAACCAGCACTGCAGTGGACAAACGCATACACATGCTATTTTATATATATACAAGTATAATGGTAGGACAGATTTCTGAAAGTGAAATTGTTGAGTATGATGCATTGCTCTCCGTAGAGTTATGCCAACTAACAGCACTACCTGCAACATCAGTCATATTCAAAATTATACTGTAAGTTGTAATTAATATTGTAACTTTGCCTTTACAGATATTTAAAAGAGTATCTACTATTTTTTAGTGTAAGAAATAGTGTTAGGTATAAAGCATGTGTGAATGCGTGTGTGTGTGTGTGCATTTTATATTAAATCAAAAACAAAAAATTCTTAATATTTGATGTGGAAGATTACCTTTGTCTCCTGATCTGTAAAATGAAAGATTGGGCTAGATGACCTTTCAGTGCCAAATTCTAAATATATAATTAGGTCAATTAACATGTGGAGTGCGCTCTTTCCTAAATTTAAGCTTTGAAGGAAAAATTTTAAAGTTTTTTTAAAATTTAAAAATCCTTTTTTGGGGGGTTGACATGTAAGGACATGATGTTCTCTCTTGGTAATGTGGTGTCATTCTTTTCCATTAGAATCATATCATATCATTTCCAAGTATTAGGCATACTAAGTGGTGGCATATCCAAGAGGGTATATTTTGAGAGAAGAGGGTATTTGGCTGTCTGAAATTGTCTGGGCATCATAGCATGCTCCACATGATTCTGCTCTAAATGATATGCATTTATAGTGGCGGCATTTACTTCGTCGTGGCATATGTGCTTTAGAAAAACATTCTGATAATTGTGTGATTAGTTCTCTTGCATGTTCCAAGAAAGGGTTACAAACTGATTTGTGCAAAGTACAGCTGTACTTTCATAGATTTTGCAAATACTGCTTCCTTTTTGCCCTCTACCCAACTTCTTCTCTTCAAATTAAGGTTTAAAACATTAGTACTGGCTTTGGAAGAAAAGTAAAAGTAAAAGCCAGAAATGATTCTCTTTTGCTTGGTCTTCCTAATTTTGGAACTCCATTTACGAGAAACACTTGCAGAAAAGGGTTTGAAAGCTAATTACTTTACCTCCCCCCTTCCAATAATGTGAAGTGAAATAACTGTGTAGGTTTTACACATGCAAGTTAATACTGTAATTTTTCTACAGTAGATATATTTTTTATATACTTATGTTGAAAAAAAAGAGATTGTGTCCTATTTCAGAAAAAAATTATAAATGAAAAAACCATCTTGACTATTTCTTTAGACTTAGTAAACATTCTGTATCCCTACTGTGTAAGCAAATTTATTTTTTCCTTTTATTTGATTTCTTCATGTGTCTTTAGACTCTGAAGAAATTCAGGTCACTGGAGAAATTATAGGTGGAGACAATGAGGGGGTAGGAGTAAAACAAATTAAAGCTCAACACACCCAGAAACCTAAATTGGAGATAAAAAATAAAAGACTAATAGTTAGAGAAAACATTTCTATTTTTCCTTTTGCTCTTTTTTCTTCCTCTTTTTCATTACAATTTTTTTTCTGTTCAGTTTAAGCTAGACAATATATTTTTTCTCTAAGTTTCTCTTAGTGAGAAACTGCCTCCAGAAAAACACAAAACAAAACAAACAAACAAACAAACAAACAAAAAACCTAGGAGATTAACTTTCTATATGGTCTATTCCACATGCACGAAGAGAAGCCAATGATTTAGGCTAATCACTGTCTTTTTGGCATCTGACTCTAGTATCCTTTGTGGAAAATATTATACCTTAACAAAAAGCAATGGGTTCTAAAGATAAAAAAGATAAAAAATCTGGAAAGAAGAAAAGAATGGATGACCATACCTCAGATGTAGCAGAAAGAACTGGGATCAGAGAAGGCTTAGGGAGCCTGAACTTGTACCCCCACTCAACCATAAGGAGCACCTCCTCCCCACCCAGTAGGAAACTAGGAATTTTATCAGCTCTCAGCTATGAGGTCACTCATCACACCAAGAACCAGGAAAGCCTCGACTTGAATGAGAAAAGGTAATCAACAGATGCTAACATTGACAGGGCACAGATATTTCAATTATCTGATGAGAATTTTTCAATGGTCATTATCAAAATTCTTCAAGGAACAATCATAAACAAACTTTATGTAAATAAATTTAAAAAAGAAAATATTTGACCTGGTGCAGTGGCTCATGCCTGTACTGTAAGGCTGAGGCAGGAGGATCCACTTGAGGCCAGGAATTTGATAACAGCCTGGACAACATAGTGAAATCCCCATCTCTATTAAAAAATAGAAAGTCATCAAAAAATATAAAGAAGAGACAATTTGAATTTTAAAACTGAACAAGCCCCCCCCCCAAAAAAAATAAGGAGAGGAAGAAGAGGAGGAGGAGGAGAAGAAGAAGAGGAAGAAGAGGAAAACAAAAAACCCAAACCTCCAAAACCTTACTGGATGAGCGCAACAGCAACATGAAGAAAACAAAAGAAAGAATCAGTGAACTTGAAGAATTAAGAAATATATAGTTGTTACCTGACCTGAACATTAGAGAAGAAATAAGTGGGAAAAAAATTATAACAAAAAGTGTAACATTTGTATTATCAGGGTTCTAGAAATAGAATAGAAAGAATGTGTGAAACTGGAAAAGCAAGAATTAATGACTGAAAATCCCCCAAATTTGGCAAAAGATAAAGATATAAATCTAGATTCTAGAAGTTAAGCAGGATAACCCAAAGAAATCTGGTCTAAGACACCTCATGCTCAAACTCCTGAAAACCAAAGATAAGTGAAAAAACTTCAAAAGCAGTAAGAGAGAAATGACATATTTCCTCTAAAGGAAAATAATTTGAATGACAGAAGATTTCTTATCAGATGCCATGGAGGCCAGAAGGAAGTGCCACAACATTTTTCAAGTGATGAAAGAAAATGACTGTCAACTCAGAATTCTAAATCTACTGAAAATATCTTCTAGGAATGAAGGGAAATTAAACCATTCTCAGATGAAGGATAACCAAGAGAATTTGCTGACAGCAAAGCTACCCTAAAATATTAGCTAAAACAAGTTATCTAAACCGAAAGAAAATGATACAAGAAAGTACCTTGGAACATCAGATAGGAAGAAAGGACAATGAAATATAATAACATATATGGGTCAGTACACTTGATTTTTTTCCCTTGAGTTTTCTAAGTTATATCAATGTCTAATGAAGTTTTCAATGTATGTGAAAAAAATACTGAAGGTAATTACACTATAAACAGTGGATACCAAAGGAACTTAAAAGGAGTTAATATTTCTACATGTCACTTAAAATAATAAAATATCAATATCAGTAGACTGTGAAAGTTATGTATATATAATGCAACACCTAGAACAACGACTAAAAAGCTACACATAGGGATACTAAAAAAAAACAACAACACTGTAGATACATCAAGATAGAATTCTAAAAAAAGTTCAAAAATCAAATTAAAAAAACACTGAAAATTATTCCAAGAACATTTAATAAATAAAAATTATTCATGTATTAATGGCAATTATCAGTCTTTCTTCCTAAAATCCAGTGGAAGGATTCTGCAGAGAATGAGTGGATTTCTTTGTTTACCTGAAATGCGAAAGGGACTGGGTAATTTTAGAGTAGAAACCACCTGGGAGTAGAGGACTGGCTCATAGAAAGTTGTTGGGGCAGGTTACATGGTAAAAGTTGAGCACAATCCTAGGTAACAGAACTGTTAGGTGCTTAGGGAAATTAGGTTACAAAAAAGCACCAAAAATGTGAGCAAGGGGACTTTGCTTATTACAAATTTTTGCCTAGTATGTGCTCTTCATCTAATTTGAAAGAACACTTCCCTTCCTGTTCCTTCTTGTGTCTCTTGTATATCATCAACTTCTTCTAATCTCTGAATTTAAAATTCCAGGGAATTCTACATTTTATATATAGCCTATATATATATAGGCTAGGTAGGTTGTTATGGAGGGACCTTGGGACTAGCTGTCATGAAAGCATTACTTTTTTTTTTCCCTAAGTAAGTTCTGAATTCCAGACAACAGACTTACCACTTGTCTTTTGGGTCAACTTCTTTGATGGTTGAGAGTAGCTTTGTGTTCTGCTGAGGTTGATGCTCAACACCAATGTTCAGAGACTGTTCTTTCTTGGAATTTATTAGCAAACAGTGAGCAGCTATTTTATTTATCAGATTATAATAAATTCTGTTCACATACAGATTCAGTAGCTGAAGGATTCTGTAATATATTAAAGGGAAGTCAAACCTTGGTCTCAAAATCCAGGGTTTTAGGGTGGAGGTCACCCTTAGAAATGAAGTACCTGATGTAGGCAAATGCAAAGAGGGAATAGAGAAACACACACACACACACACACACACACACACACACACACACACACATACACACACGCATGCCTCTCATGAGGTCAAATCTTTTTAAAAAATTTCATTGCTCACAAAGCATTTTTGGTTTGAGGAAAGTATACAATGGCAGCAGAGAACAGCTATCCTTTTCTTTCTCTCTCTTTCCTTCTCTCTTGTCTCTTTTTCCTTCCTTTCCTTCTTTCCTTCCTTCCTTTCTTCCTTCCTTCCTTCCTCACTTCCTTCCTTCATGCTTTCATCTCTCCCTACCTTTTCCTCTTTCTTCTAAGAGAGGAAAATAAGCAACAACATTCTCCTAAAATGCTGCTATAGATCTTGGGCCTAGAATGTCTTTTTTGTATAACTCAATAGGTACCTCCATAAACTTAATCAGCTAAGAAAGGACTGTGGGCATATGGTTCATATATGTTGGAATTCACTTATTTTTCAAGTATCATTAATGGTTACTGTGCATTATGATTTTTTTTCTAAAAGGAACCAAAATAACTTTTTTGAATTAGCTTTCATGTAGCTGAGGCTCTATATATCCATATGATTATTTCTTTCCTATTTCAATCTGGCTTCTCTGCTTGAATTTCAGAGTACTAGAAAGAAAAATAATAAAGTAATGAAAAATTGGTATATAAAACATTATTGTTCTTTGTAGTCTTAGAGTCATTTAACAAAATACAATTTTCAAGTGTAAGATTACTATGAAACTCGCTAAATGATTTTCTTTAGAACATAAACAATCCTTTGTCCTGCATATCTGAGAAGCCCAAGTATGTAATTAGTCAGTTCCATGTAGTCTCAAAATGGAAACCCTTCAAATTAAATAGAAGAGAAGCATTTTTATGAACAATGGGTGTGTGCAATTTTGGTTTCTTTCAGCATGAAACCAACTCTGGAGAAGTCCCAGGGTGTACCCTTGCATTTACACTAATGACCTCCTTAAGCACCAGTGCCCTGTTGGCTTTGAATCAAATTTGTGATTCAAAAATGGAACAGGTTATTCAGTGATTATTCAGGCAACCAGATATCTTCATGAGAGAGAGATGGTCTTGTTTTGAACCAAATTATCTGGAGATGAATTGTCCATGTTATTCCTCAGCATGTTGTCTTTAAATGGTCTTGGCACCCAGTTCATAAAGTTGAGAAAGTGATTGGCAAGCTAGTCAAGTATTTTAAATGGATACTTTGTATGTGCATTTGGGACAGGCAACTATTATCACATATTTTGAGTAAGTTCACTCAATTCACAAAGAGTAATCACTAAAGATTGTGCACGATTGAATATAGTTGACCTTTTTCAAAGTTCAGTGATATTTCTATAGGAGAGGACTGTGGTAAAAGTACAAACTAGAATATGGAAATGTTGGGAAAAGAAGAGTTGAAAATGGAGAATTATCATGTTAATTATTCGTTTTCACTTAAGAGACATATATATATATAAAATTACGACTTTGAAATATGAACTTTTAAAAGTCACATTGATGGAATTCTAATTGTTGGTCAAAGCAGAAGATATGGATCAATAGTGCACTAACCATGTTCATTATACAAGACCCTATACATACTAAATTATGCATATGGAAGTGTTAAGTGGAGTGAAATACTTTAAGAACTGCTAGGAGGAGTTTTCCTTCCTCATGCCAATCATTGCAATCTAGTTATAACAATTTTTCCTCACCCAAACCTCACCTAAAAAGATGTCATCTTATGATGATTTATGACTATGATTTGAGTACTTCCCAAATCAGATGGAGTGAAAAACAATCAGTCAGATGGAGTGAATTCGTGACTCATTGAAGAAGAACTACTTGCTAATAGTACTTTTCCTATCCAAAGTCTTGGATTTAAAATGTTGAAATAACTTCTGCAGGACTCCCGACCTTTTGCTGTAGTTGTAGCTGTGGTAAAAGTAGTGCTGACAGCCTGCCGTGGCAGCCCTCCTCATCCCTTACCACCCGATCCTAGAGGACAGTGCTCTGCTTCTCACACTCTACCTTCTCTTGCCATCATAGGGGATTTTCTTTATGTTTTCAAAAGGTAAGACATGCTTCTTTTCCTTGGGGTAATGTCCTTGAGTTAGAAGTGTAGTTAGAACTATGGCTAACAACACTGACTGGAATGTGCTGCAAACACACGAGATATCCCTTTCTTTTCCTTATATAGAACTCAGCGTTCATATAGCCTTTCTGAAAGAAACCACAATAACATATGAGTTTTATTTTTAAGCATCGCAATGGGCAATAAATAAAATGGTGAAAGTGTAAATATACCCCAAACAGCATTACCCTTTTAATTTTAAATAATAATAACAACATTTGTTTAGCAATCACTAATATGTGTAAAGATATGGTTTGGACAAAGATGTTTCTCTCAAGTATCAGTCAACTCCCTGATAATAGATGTAAAATTAAATAAGGTATTGGTGCATGTCTCGTTTTGGATGGGTAAAAGTGAAAGAAAATTGGAAAAAAAAAACTTAATGCAATTACATTACTTAAAATGTTATGTCACCCTTCTGTAAGTTAAAAGCACTTGCTCAAAGAAAAAAGATATTGCTCTATGAAGTGCTTGGTTTTAATAAACATTTATTGACCTATAATGTCCCATTTGCTAAGAGTGTCTTTCAACCATGCTCAGTATTTTAAAGCCTCCAGTGACAGCAGAATCACTTTGCTTCAGAAACATAGCAGGTGAATGGTAATTGTACGGCCAATAGGACTACCCCCCATGTTTATCCAATTGCAAGTAATGTCAAGAGGTGAGGTGTTTGATGAAGGGGATATGATTTCTCATCTATGAAGTGCTATTCTCATTTGTTCCTTTGGGGACTCTAGCTGTCAAAAGAAAAAAAAAAAAGACAAATTGAAACGAGAAAATCTTTATCCAAAGAGGACTATAGAAATGTCTGTTTAATCCAGGTTTTAAAGAAAATTTTATAAATCTTGATGAAAGACATATCTACTTTATCCTTTTTAGTAAACCACATTTAGTAAAATACATTGCTGTAGCGCTCATTCAGAATTCTGTGATTAACAAGTCTGTATTGTAACTCCATAGGAGTACAGTGGATTGAGAACTGTTGGGTAGTCACATTTTATGAGAAAACCATTGGCTCCTACTCTCTTTGAGTCTCAACTACAGATTTTTGTTCCCTGGTGGCCCCAGAGAGTTTCCTAGCTCTTTAATCATTCTATTTCTCACAGAATACCTTTGGAAATGTTCTCTCATGGATAAAATATTTTATTTTACAAAATTTTAGACTTCCAGACTGATGTTATATTGACAACTGTAAAAAAAAGTGTAAAATGTTTATATAAGCAGTTAGCTCATTTAGTTTCACAATTACCCGTAATTAAATGTACTTTGTACCAACTATAATTAGTATTTTATGACATTGGAAAAACAGAGCTTAAATATATAATTTCAAAAATGAATTCAGTATTTGAATCCATTTGGAAAGTAGAGACCTAACTGTTTGTAGATAACTATTTTTTTTAAAACATTTTTTAACAACATGAAAGATCACCTAAGCTAATAATATTTACTTATCTGGACAGACTTTTTTGACAACTGATTAGAAACATAGATTTAACTAATAAGTCAATCACATAGATAGATTAATATTGCTAAGGTTTTGTCTTTTAATCATCATCCATTAATAATATAAAGTATTTAAAGTTTTATTTTAATTCTTTGCTGCCGTTTTGAAAATAACTGTTGGTAATAACTCTGTTGGTAATGACAGTTAAGTTTCTAAGATTTTATTTATTGTTATTTGTTTAAAAAATGTGGGGTACAATTCAGGGTCAGTTATACAAATGGTCATTATGCAGGTGATGGTTAAGTTTTTAAACTGGTTTTGGTTTGGTGCAAAGAGCAACCTCACAGTAATATTATTTTAGAATATTTTGTGTGTGTGAAATTATATGTGATTGTGTGTGCAAAAGACAGATATACACACACAGAGTCATTTGAATGGTGCTTTATTTTAGCAATCAGCACTGACAGAGTAAAAAAACTAAAACAAAAAATCAAACAGGGCCAGGTTCGGTGGCTCAGCCTGTAATCTCAGCAGTTTGGGAGGCCAAGGCGAGTGGATTGCTTGAGGCTGAGGATTCGAGACCAGCCTGGGCAACTTGGCGAGATCTCGTCTTTACAATAAATAGAAAACTAGCCGGACATGGTAGCGCATGCCTGTAGTTCTAGCTACTCAGAAGGCTAAGGTGGAATGATTGCCAGAGCCCAATGGGTCGATGCTGACTTTT
>CAUYQG010218149.1:0-12058 GCA_963574415.1 Tarsius wallacei
GACAGAGTGAGACTCCAACTCAAAAAAAAAAAGATAGGAATAATGGCTAGTATATTTCTAGTCCAATTCAGATTAGTAACCAGTGTAAGCTAAGTAAAGTGATTATAATACCTAAAAGGAGAGTAAGTAGGATGGAGGAGAAATCAAGAGATTGATTAGTAAGAGAAGGATATAAACCAATATTTTCAGGACATGGGCTTGATAGCTTATTTAGCTGACCTTACTAAATAATATGGTGCAATTCAGTAGCACAAAAAAATTGAATTCTTGGGAATAGATTTGTTTCCTATAGTTGTAGAAATAAGAGGACTTAAATCTCTATAATTTACTCTATCAAAGTAACTGTTTTGTCAGACATATTTCTAATATATGTGGGTGATACTAGGTATTAAAATGGGCATTGGAATGTGTCATATGCATAGGGTGACGAGGGGGAAATTTTTTCACAGTAGGTGTGTAAGTTGATCATATCAAAATCGTGGATATGATACTCGAGCTCATAAGAATAGAATAATAAGAATAAGTGTCTTTATTACAAAGTTGATTGTGAAGATTTCTGGTATGGAGGTGTTATGTAGTGCTCCTAGAAAAATAATAGTTAGAGAATTTATAATAATATTGGTATATTCTACTATGAAAAATAAGGCAATGTTTCCTGTGGCATATTCAAAATTAAAACCTGATACTAAATCTGATTCACCTTTCATCAGGTATAAGAGTGCTCAATTGGCTGCTGCTAGTGTTGAAATAAACCCTATTATAGCTAGCGGTCGTAGTGGAAGAATTAATCAGTAGTATTCTCGGGTTGCAATGAGGGTTGATAGTGTGAAAGACCGATTTATTAGAACTGCCAAAAGGATAATATCCAGGGTGACTTTATATGAGATTTGTCTACTGCTTGGAGTGTGCCAATTAATGTATACTTAGAGTTAGATGCTCACCCTGATCAAAGAATTGACTAGACAGCAGCTAGACTAGATATTGCCAAAATAAATAGAACTCCTATATTTATGTTAGTAAGGGGGTGAGGTACAGGGAGAGGAATTCATATAAAGAGGGCAAGGGATAAAGCTAAAGTTGGGGCAATGATATATAGGAGGGATGATGATGTAAGTGGTCATAGAGGTTCTTTGATAAATTAAATAGCTGTATAGCATCAGTGAAGGGTTGTAAAAGGCCATATGGACCGACAATGTTGGGTCCTTTATGAAGTTGCATATAGCCCAATACCTTTAGTTCAGTTAATGTTAAAAAGACTATAGCAAGGACAGCAGGGATAATCAGGAGGAGTAAATTAATTATGGACATATTTTTAATAATGGAAGGTAAACCTCTGATTCTAAAGTTTTGTGTTTTATGCAATTATCAGGCTCGGCCATCTTAATAGCCCCATTCTTGGGCAAGGTAATGGAAAATAGTTTATTAGATTTAGATTATTTCATCTATTAAATCGAGGGCACTCAGCTCGAGTAGGAGCTGTTTTTCTTGTTCTTTCATACTGAGAGAAATAAAAAAAAATAGATGGAAACAAACCTGGATTACTCTGGTCTGAAGTCAGGTCTCGTAGGACTTTAATTGTTGAGCAAACTAACCATTAGTAGTGGTTACACCATTGGGATACATTGATCCATCATCGAGGATATAAACCCTATTGTCCATATGAATTCTAGGATAGGATTGTGCTGTTATCCCTAGGGTAACTTGTTCAGTTGCTCAAATAGTTTGGGACAATATGTGATCCCTTGCTTTGACTGGTCTAGTCTACGTTAAAATCATTCGAGGTTTCATTATGCTCCGAGGTCACCCCAACCAAAATTTCAACCTCCATATTCATGAGTTTTTAAGCCTGTTAGAATTAAGTGAGCATACTATTTGGTTGGATTAATAAATTAAAGCTCCATAGGGTCTTCTCATCTTATTATTATATCTCCGCCTTTCCACAGAGAAGACAGTTTCATTAATTGAAAGTAGGAGACAGTCAAACCCTCGTATGGCCATCCATACAAGTCCCTATTTAGAGAACAAATGATTATGCTACCTATGCACAGTCAGGATACTGTGGCCATCAAACACACTTCACTGGGCAGGTAGTGCCTCTAATACTGGAAATACTAGTGGTGATATTTTTGACCAACAGGTGAAGTTATGTTTTGCTGAGTTCCTTCTACTTTTAATCTTTCCTTAGTGCATGCCTGTGTTAACAATTTTGAACTAATAAGTTGTTTGTTAGCTGCTTATTTTTATTAGACTGTTAATTATCAGTGGACTATCCAGTCTGATATGAGCTTATGTGGGAAGAAATAATTTCTTGTTACTTATATTAACAGTATTATTTCTATAGGTTTATAGATTAGTCCAGTGGAGTTATAGAACTTATTATTGATAATTGTAATTAAGAATCTTTGAATGTTGAACTTGAATGCTTTCTTAATTAGTGGCTACTTTTAGGAAACTAAGGTATATAAATGTTTTACTCACTAAATAACATTGTTTCCTTTATCTAAAGAGCTGTCTGTCATTTAAATTTTCATTGGGGTTAATATTTCTGTAGGAAAATTTGAAGTTGAATTAAAATTCTGTTCTGAGCATCCAGCTAACACCAGGTTTGGTAAGCTTTTCACCTTTACTTATAGATCTCACTATTTTGCTACATAGATGAATGTGTTCATTTAACTATCTATAAGTAGCTTGTCTGGTTTGGGTGTTTTAGCTAAAGTTCTCTTTATAAAATTGTTCTAGTTAATTTGTTATGGAAAAGGGTGAAGTGATAATCTCTGCTTTTTTATACTTTAAATTTGTCTTTCATCTTTCCCTTATGGTACTTTATGTATAGAACTTAAATAAATTTCTATCCCATAAACTTTAGATTTTGAATAAATGTTTTGATTTAGGAAGATATTACAGTTTGGTTAGATGTAGTTTGGGCTAGTTTTAGTTCAAAGTGTTCAGGTTAATATGAAATCTTTTGGATGTAAGCCTAGTGCTGTAAATTAACCTACACTTTGATCACTTACTCCAAGAGCACTTTCCAGTATGCTTAACTTGTTACAACTTTAATCTTCTCATATATGTAGCTAGCCTATTTTAAATTTACGGGTTGATAGAATATTTGAGGAAGGTGACAGGAAGTGTATGCATGCTTCATGGCCCTTTCAATTAAGTTCTCTATTCTTAGTTTACTATTAAATCCTCCTTTAACTCATATATTTCATAAGGGTTGTTGTGGGTATTCTAGGGTTAGAAAACGTAGCCCATTTCTTTCCATCTCATAAGCTACACCTTGATCGAACAATTTTATGCTTACACTTGTGCTTACTTTGACACCTTTTTAGGGTTTGCTGAAGATGATGATATATAGGCAGATGAGTAAGAAATGGTGAGGTTTATTGGGGATTATTGATTATAGAACAGGCTCCTCTTGAGGAATATAAGGTATGACTACATCCTTTGAGTTTTAAGCTGTTGCTTATACTGCTCTGGAGAATAATTTTGTTTTAAAATTATTTGTGCTTATGGCTAATCATAGTGGGGTACCTAATTCCAGTTTGGGTCTTAGTTGTCATATTTTCAGAATATTAAGTTACTTTCATGAGTTATTTTAGATTTACCTGCAGTGTTTTATGACTTAGTAAAAGTTTAACGTGGAGGAACTCAAATTATTCTACAAAAATATATCTGCACATGCATGTTTGTTGCAGCTCTATTGACAATAGCAAAAACATGCTGCCCATTGAAGTTGGACTGGATTAAAAAAATGTGGTACATATACACAATGGAATATTTTGCAGCCATAAGGAATGACAAACATATGGACTTCGCAGCAACTTGGGTAGATTTAGAGTTGATCATACTCAGTGATCTGTCACAGAAACAAAGGAAAGAGTACCATATGTTCTCACTCATAAGCGGACCTTGAACAATTATCATAATACTACAAGAAAGGGATTGGCAGTAGTGGGAAACTGTCAGGGGAGGGGGGAGGTAGGAGTGGCAGTTGAGGGAAACTTCTAGGGGAAGGAGGAGCACGCTTCATCAACAAGGGTACCTGCATAATAAACGTTTGTTTACCTAACCCTGAATTGTACCCCACATATTTGTAGTTAAAAAAAAGTTTAACTTTAGTTTATGTGAACCCTTAAACACACCTTAGTCTGGTTTTATTAACTGGGTTAATCGTATGACTGTGGTGACTGGCACAAAATTTACCAACCCTAAGTTTTCTATTATAACTTAGTCAAACTTTCATTTATTGCTGAATTTTTATCACTGCTGTTTCCCTTGGGGATGTAGTTGAACAAGACATTATGAGCTACTGTCAGGTAGTATGCTTGATGTCTGCTCCTTTTGATCTCTGATGATCTAGCAGGCATTCTCACTGGAGGGTGAATACTTGCATGCATTATATTACTAGAAATTAATAAAAAGGTCAGAACCAAACCTATGTGTTTATGGAGTTATGAAACTTCATCTAGGCATTTTCAGTGCCTTGCTTTAGGCACTTAAGCCACATTAACCTAGGATGAAAATTACCTTTATTAGTTTTAAGTGTTCTGTCAGTATTGGAGACATATTTAGTAACTTTATAAATAAAATGAAAAATGTCTTGCCTAGAAAGCCTAAAATTGGTTAAAATGTTGCAGTTTTTGAAAATGCTGTAATTGAGAACTTGGCTAAAAGTCAGTTCTAGGTCAAATTATAATTAAAAAATCAGATCTAGCACATTTTCTTTTAAAAATTGCTTGTTTTTCCTTTTTTAAAATATTTATTTTAAAGACGTGGGGTACAAGTCAGGGTTAGATATACTAATGTCCATTATGTTGGTACCCTTGTTGATGAGGTGTGCCCCCATCCCCTGGCAGTTTCCCACTACTGCCAAGCTCACCCCCCACCCAGGCAGTATCCCACTACTGCCAGTTCCTTTCTTATAGTATTTGAACAAATATAGTATATATTTGTTCAAGGTCTGCTTATGAGTGAGAACATGTGATACTCCAGTTCTTTGTTTCTGTGATACATCACTAAGTCCATCCAAACTGCTGTGAAACTTTGTCCTTCTTTATGGCTGTGAAATATCCCATCGTATATGTGTACCATATTTTTTTAGCCAGTCTTCTTTCGATGGGCAGCATGATTGTTTTAATGTTTTTGCAATTATGAATAGTGCTGCAATAAACATGCATGTGCAGTTATCTTTTTCAGAGTGCTTTGAGTTCCTCCGGGTATATTCCCAGTAGGGGGATTGCGGGGTGGTATGGAAGGTTGTTTTTAGATCTTTTAGGAATTGCCAAACTGTTTTCCACAGAGGTTGTACTAGTTTACACTCCCACCAACAGCCTAGAAGTGTTCCTTTTTCCCCGCTTCCTCCCCAGCACCTGTTTTTTTTTTTTTTTTTTTTTTGTGTTATTGATCCTGGCCATCTTCCTAGAGTTAGGTGGTATCTCAGTGTGGTTTTAATTTGCATTTCTTTGACAACTAGTGATACGGAGTGTTTTTTTTTTTCATGTATCTGTTGGCTGCTCGTGTGTCTTATTTTGAGAAGGGTCTATTCAAACCTTTTGCCAACTTTGTAATGGGGCTTTTTTTTTTTCAGCACATTTGAGTTCCTTGAATATCCTAGATGTTAGGCCTTTGTGAGATACACAGTTAGAAAATATTTTTTTCCAATGTATGGGTTCCCTCCCCACTCTCTTGATGGTTTCTTTGGCTTTGCAGAAGCTTGTCAGTTTGATGGGGTCCCACTTGTCTATCTTATCTTCTATGGCATGGGTACTTGGGGTTTTGATCAAGAATTGGTTGCCAGTTCCAGTTTCCATAAGGGTGTCTGTGAATTTTCCAAGGTTCTTATAGTTTGACGTTTTACGTTTACGTCTTTGATCCTGTAAAAATTTATTTTTATGTATGGTTATAGGGGTCTTGTTTTCATCTTCTGATGTGGTCAGCCAGTTTTCCCAGCAAAATTTACTGAATAAGTTCTCCTCTCCCCAGTGATTGAAGGTGGAGGCTTTGTTGAAGATAAGTTGATTGAGAAAATGAGGTTTTGCTTCTGGAATCGCTATCCTGTTCCATTGGTCTATCTGCTTGTTCTTGTATCAATACCAGGCTGTTTTGATTATTGTAGCTTTATAATAAAGTTTAAAGTCTGGGAATGTGGTATCTCCCGCTTTTTTTTCCGAGGATTGTTTGGGCTATTTGTGGCTGTTTATGCTTCCATTTGAATTTTTGTATTGTTGTTTTCAGGTCTGAGAAGAATTCTGCTGGTAATTTAATGGGTATCGTGTTCAATCTGTAGATAGCCTTGGGTAGGATGGACAGCTTAACAATGTTGATTCTTCCAATCCATGAGCATGGAATATTTTTCCACTTGTTTGTATCATCTTTGATTTATTTGAGCAGTGTTTTGTAGTTTTCATTGTGAAGGTCTTTCATTTCTCTGGTTAGGAAGATGCCAAGGTATTTCATTTTTTTGTGAATAGGAGTGTGCTTTTTATTTGGGTTTCTGTTTGTTTATTGTTCGTGAATAGGAATGTGACTGTTTTTTGCACATTTATTTTATACCCTGAGATTATGCCAGAGTACTTTATCAGGGCAAGGAGGTTTCTGACAGATCCTCTTGGGTTTTCGAGGTATAGAAGAATATAATCTGCAAAGAGGGATAACTTAACATCCTCTTTTCCTATTTGGATACCCCTGATCCCCTTCTCTTGCCTGATTGCTCTAGCTAGGACTTCCAATACAATGTTGAACAGGAGGTATAAAAGTGGACATCCTTCTCTTGCTCCATTTTTTTAGGGGAAATGGTTCAAATTTCTGTCTGTTTAGCAGTATGTTGGCTGTGGGTTTCCCATAGATGACTCTTACTATTCAGAGATTACCATGCAGACTTGTATGGAATAAATTTGAAAACCTAAATGAAATGGAGGATTTTCTGACAACACACAACCTCTCTAGGTTAAATCCAGAAGAAACCACGGCCCTAAATAGACCGATAATGACACTGGAAGTCAATTATGTCATTAGAAATCTACCCACCAAAAAAGCCCTGGACCAGATTGCTTTCCTGCAGAATTCTATAAAACATACAAGGGGGAGCTGATGCCCCTTCTATTGAAAGTATTCCTGTCAATCGAGAAAGATGGAACTCTTCCCAAATCATTTTATAAAGCTAACATCACATCGATACTCAAACTATGTAAAGATCCAACAAAGAAAGAACTACAGGCCAATATCCTTGATGAACATAGATGCTAAAATACTCAACAAGATTTTACCAAACCAGATCCAACTACACATTTAAAAAATTATTCATCATGACCAAGTAAGCTTTATCCCAAGATATAAGACTGGTTCAACATCTGCAAGACCATTAATGTAATTAAATAAATCAGCAGATGTAAAAACAAAAACCACATGATTACATCATTAGATGCAGAAAAAGATTTTGATAAAATCCAGCACCCCTTCTTGATAAAAATTGCTTGTATTAAGTGTTATGTCAGTATTGGAGTCAGATTTAGCAACCTTATAAATAAATTGAAAAATTTCTAGACTAGAAAGTCTAAAATTTTGTTAAAATTTTGCAGTTTTTGAAAATGCTTTAATTGAGAGTTTGGCTAAAATCAGTTCTAGATGAAATATAATTAGATTTATATATTTAATTTGGCTATTGTGTTGGTATAAGTTTCTTGTTTTAGAGGTCTGTCAATAACATAAATTATATCAAGAGATGTAATAGCCTGTGGGAGGATGGGGGGTTTGTGGATTAAATCATGGAATGAATAGGTGAATATATGTTTATATGCATGTATATATGTTTATATGCATGTATATGTGCTTTACAATTATGTCAGTCAAACATAAATGAAATAGTACCTTTTGGTTTTTATGAGGCTGTGTAATACTCAATTTACATCCAGCTACAATGGAATTGACTATTTCCAGGCCTGTTTAAGACTATGTTGAATCAAAGCACATCCCACCCCCCAAAAAAATTTTAAAATATCAAATTCATGCAATTCTCCTGTAAGGGATCATGAAGGATTTTGTCCTGCATCCATTAAAATGTCTCATTTAAGGGGTACTAGTGGGCAGTCTTAGGTTGGTGGCACTGAAGAACCAGATGACAGGTATAGTTTCAGGCTAGTCATCCCCAAGTGGGTTACTGATTTCTTGAGACTTGGTGATTAGCAGGTATAATGGAGGTGATAAGCATGTTGTCAAGAAATAATTTGACTGAAACTTGCTATGTATGACAATAATATAATGTCCTATGCAATATTATGAATTGACATTACTATGCCAATATCCCTTGTTTGGAGTATTATTTAGTTAGGTTAGGTCTTGTTAGATAGGGTATCAATAAATCTGTGTATGTGTGTATATGCATGGGAAATATAATTTAATGTACAACTAAACATAAATGTGCTATGTATGATTAAGTATATAAAGTACTAATACATATTCATGAGTACAGGCACATAATGCATGAAGTATATAGGGCTATAATGTGTGAGATTTTATGTGTTTTTTCAATACTGATATAGTACTTGAAGATAATGAATTATACCTCAAGTATGAAAGTCATTAAATAGTTTCAATAGAATTTCAGTTTAGGGTGCTGATAGTGGGCCGTAAGCCTCTTCCTTTAGTTACCCTGGGGAGAGTGGTTCTCCATTTTTGGTTCACAAGATCAAAGTAATTTTAACACTACACGGACTTATCATTTAAGTGTTTTGTTTTCGCTCAGGCAGACTAGTGGTATTAAGAAAAGAGTAATAATTGTAGTAGAAAACTACCATGTGAGGGGGATGGGATTGGCAGTAGTGAGAAACTGCCAGAGCAGGAGGAGGCACACCTCATCAACAAGGGTACCTGCAAAATGAACATTTGTATATCTAACCCTGAATTGTACCCCACAAAGAATAATTTTAAAAATTATTAAAGACAAGAATAATTTTAAAGGTAGAGAATAGAGGCTGTTTGTCCAATAATAATAAAGAGGTGTCCAATGGGTTGACTTCCAATTCATGTTTTACTAGTAAGTCAGGTACTAGGATTCACAATAGGCATTGATTCAGTGGTTGGAAGATTATGCTTTGTTGTTTGAATGTATGAAGTATTGGGGCACTGGCTAGAATTAGAATGGAGAAGACTAAGGCTAGTTCTCTTCCTAGTTTATTACGGATGGACCGTAAGATTGCATAGGCAAAAAAGAAATATCTATCTGGCTTAATATGGGGAGGTGTACTCAGGGGTTTGGCTAGGGTGTCGTTGTCTAGGTCTCCTAGTAAGTCTGGTATAAATCGGACTAGAATGAGAAGTAGAGTAAAGGGAAGATTAGGTCTAAAATATCTTTTATTGTATAATAGGGATGAAATACAATTTTATCTGAATCTGATGAAATTCCCACTGGGTTGTCAGATCCTGTTTCATGATAAAGAATAAGGTGGACAATTACAAGGGCAGCAATGATAAATGCTAAAATTGTTATTGGAAGATAAATAGTTAAATCTTTCTTAATAGTAAGATACATTTAATTTTCATGGTATTTTTCTTTCTGTTGTTTATTTTCTCCATGCACTTACGTTAATTTTCAAATTAAAATGAATATAACTTCAACAACATCACAAAAGGCAATTTCTAATCACAAACTTGAGACTTGGGACTAAAGTTAGGTTTTCTTGTCAGTTTTCCTCTCATTCCATTTAGTCAACTACTTACTTTGCCAGAATATGAACTATTGGAAGCAAACTTCACCTATATCACATTTTACCTCAGGCTAAGTCAGTTCTGAATAATAATGCATGCCAGATTTTCTAATTCTTAATCACATTTTTAGTGTAGATACTTTAAGAAAAAACTATTATATAATTATAAAGGGTTTACAAAAGTTGTCAACTGTGAAAACTACACTTTCCTTCCTGAAAACATAAATTTCATTGTGAGGTTGTCATTGATGAGTAAATGATAATTATATATATAAAGAAATCTCAATAAAATTTTCGAAAAGTAGATAACTTTCCTCTATATACATTATATCTTGATCATTAGATATAACTCTTCACAAAATGAGTGTTTCAAGACCTGAAGGATTATTTACAATCAAATATATCTGGTTTGGTTGTGATTAATTATCAAATATAATGAATCTTTTTTTACTTTAAAATTATTTATTTTAGAGATGTGGGGTACAATTCAGGGTTAGGTATACAAATGTTCATTATGCAGGTACCCTTGTTAATGAGGTGTGTCTCCCCCAGCAGTTTCCCTCAACTGTCAATTCTACCCCCTCCCCTGGCAGTTTCCCACTACTCCCAGTCCCTTTTGTATAGTATTATAATAATTGTTCAAGGTTCACATATTAGTGAGAACATATGGTACTCTGCTCTTTGTTTCTGTGATAGATCACTGAGTATGATAGGCTCTAAATCCATCCAAGTTGCTGCAGTTCCATTTGTTCGTCCTTCTTTATGGCTGCATAGTACTCTATTGTGTATATGTACCACATTTTTAAATCCAGGTCAGTTTTTATGGATGGCACGGTTGGTTCCATGCTTTTCCTATTGTGAACAGTGCTGCAGTAAACATGTGTGTGCAAGTCTTTTTGGTAAGATGATTTGAGTTCCTCAGGGTATATTTCCAGTAAGGGGATTGCTGGGTCATATGGAAGGTGACTTTCTAGTTCTTTCAGAAATAGCCACACTGTTTTTGAAAGAGGTTGCACTTGCTTGCATTCCCACCAGCAGTGTAGAAGCGTTCTTTTTCTCCACATCTTTGCCAGCATCTGCTGTTGTTTGTTTTATTAATGATGGCCATTCTTACTGGGCTTAGGTGGTGTCTCAATGTGGTTTTGATTTGCATTTCTCTGATGATGAGTGAGGCTGAACACTTTTTCATGTGTCTGTTGGCTACCCATATATTTTCTTTTGAGAAGTGTCTATTCATGTCTTTTGCTCACTTTTGAAAGGGGCTGTTTGTTTTTTTTCCTTTTGGCACATTTGAGTTCCTTGTAGATCCTAGATGTTAGGCCCTTGTCAGATATACAGTTGGCAAATATTTTTTCCCATACATTTGGCTGTCTCCCTACTCTCTTGATGATTTTTTTTTTTTGCTTTGCAGAAGCTTATCAGTTTGATGAGGTCTCACTTTTATATCTTATCGCTTACAGCATAGGAACTTGGGGTTTTGATCAGGAATCGGTTACCAGTTCTGATTCCATAAGGGTGTCTCCTGCATTTTCTAAGATTCTTATAGTTTGAGGTTTTGCATTTAGGTCTTTGATCCATTTCAAGTTAATTTTTTTGTATGGTGATAGGTAGGGGTTCTGTTTCACTCTTCTGCATGTGATCAGCCAGTTTTCCCAGCACCATTTACTGAATAGGTTCTCCTCTCACCAGTGGTTGTTGTTGGAGGCTTTGTCAAAGATGAGTGGGTTGGCAAATTGAGATTTTGTTTCTGGAATCTCTATTCTGCTCCATTGGTTCGTATGCCTGTTCTTGTACCAATACCAGGCTGTTTTGATTATTGTAGCCTTATAGTAAAGTTTGAAGTCTGGAAGTGTGATCCTTGCTGCTTTGTTTCTTTTGCTATGGATTGTTTTGACTATTGGTGGTCATTTATGTTTCCATATGAATTTCTGTATTGTCATTTCCAGGTCTAAGAAGAATTATGTTGATAATTGTATGGGTATTGCATTGAATCTGTAGATTGCCTATGGTAGGATGGACATCTTAACAATATTGATTCTTCCTATCCATTAGCATGGAATATTTTTCCATTTGCTTGCGTCTTTTTGGATTTCTTTATATATATAATTATCATTTACTCATCAATGACAACCTCACAATGAAATACCTCGGCATCTTCCTAACCAGAGAAGTGAAAAACCTTTGCAATGAGAACTGCAAAACACTGCTCAAAGAAATCCAAGAAGACACAAACAAATGGGAAAATATTCCATGCTCATGGATAGGAAGAATCAACATTGTAAAATGTCCATCCTACCAAAGGCAATCTACAGATTCAACACAATGCCCATTAAACTACCAACATCATTCTTCTC
>CAUYQG010218161.1:0-11358 GCA_963574415.1 Tarsius wallacei
TGTGAAGTCCCAGAATGGACTCAGTGTATCTTTCTAGAGGGTTGATTTCATTCCATGGTAAACGATTTAAAACCAAAATAGGTTACAGTGATGCACTTGGGTATATTGTAGAGGAGAATGCAGGATATAAAGTTGGTCAAAATAGTGTTAAATCTGAAAATTCTCTCCATAAAAGCAATGCGAGAATTGGCAAATATTGTCAGAGACAATTTTTTTGAATTTTGTAAATTAGCCAAATTGCAGCAGTCTGGGTAGTGTTTTTTCAAGAAAAGGTGGCTGAACCTTGGTAAGAGCAGAGAGCTTTGTGACATTTTAACTTGTTTTAGTCATTTCAACTGCATGATGGTTACTCATGGTTAAGATAGCATAATTTCTTAGTCACTGTAATGGACATTTGATATTTGGAGGTCACCTTGCCAAGGGAGCTCTCTTCCTATCTAGTCCCATTCCCAGTGGTAGCCTTGAAAAATAGCAGCTTACACTCACAGTGAAAATCAGCAGGTTGGCAATCACCTAAGGGAACAGAATTGACCTGGATCTCTTTGAAAGCCCTATGACTAGAGAGCTGTCATTATTTGTCCTGTCTGGTGATTTTCTGGAAGATCTCACTTGTAAGTCTGTGCGTATTGGACCTGACTTTGAGTTTACAAAGTGTGAAAAGCCCTTTTCCCAGAGGGCATTTGTCAAAAAACAATGATAGGCAATTGATTTATTCATGGATGCCTGAGGAAGTGAATAACAGTGGGGGCCAATAATAGTCTAAACAAAAAGCTTAAAAGGAAAATCTGAGGAATAAGATGCCCTTAGGGGCATTGAAAAGCTTTAAAATATTCCTGGGAATCAAGAAGGTCATGTTCTTGTCTAAGGCTGTAAGTATGCTCAGGGATGAATACTCAGGAAAGACCCAAGAAGGTTCTAAGCTCTCACTGCTGGTAGACCTAAGCCTCTGTGCAAGTAGGAAGTGAAGGGTAAGGCAGAGCTGTAAGCTGCCTGGCTGAGTGATGCAGGCATGCCTAAAATGTGCACAAAGCCCTCAGCAAAGACTGGGAGACTTATTGGTTCCAGTTGGTTAGGGAAATCTCTGTCCAATCATTAACTGACCATTAGGCTAACTGAGTAGAGACTGCCATGGCCACATACAAAAAGGAAGACAGACTATGCAGAATTAGTTTTTAAAAAGATACCAAACAAACAAAACAAAAGCAATTGCAACAAACAACAAATCCTGGAGAGGAAATTTTATTTTCAGAGTTGCCATAATACAGTCTTTGAAAGGTCCAACTTTGAACAAAAATATGAGCATGGAAAGAAATAAAAATCATGGGCCATTCACAAGGAAAAAGACAATCAGTAGAAACTGTCCCCGAGAAACCCAGATGTTGGACTTACTAGATAAAGACTTTAAATAAGCTATCTTAAATACCTTCAAAGGACTAAAGAAAATCGTGTCATACTAAAAGAATGAGAACAATGTCAAAACAAATAGAGAACACCAGTAACAAGATATAAAAGAAATTCTGGAGTTGAAAATGCAATAACTAAGATGGAAATTCATCAGAAGGGCTCAACAGCAGATTTGAGCAGGCAGAAAACAAAACCAATGAACTAGAATATAGGTCAATTGAGACCATACAGTCTGAGACACACATAGAAAAGAGATTTTAAAAAAGTAAACAGAGTTTCAGAGACCTTTGGGCACCATCAAATATACCAACATATACATAATGGGAGTTTCAAAAGGAGAGGAGAGAGAAAAGGGGGGAGAAAAATATATTTGAGGAAATACTGGGCATAAACTTTCACAATTTGATAAATTCTATTAGTCTATACATCCAAGTGCTCAATCCACTTTAAGATAAATTCAAAGTGAACAACAACTAAATGCGTAATAATCTAATTGTCAAAAGCCAAAGATAAAGAGAGAATCTAGAAAGCAGTGACAGAGAAATGACTTATCATGTACAAGTGATGTTCAATAAGATTAAGAGCTGATTTCTCTTCAGAACCCATGAAGACCAGGAAGCAGGGGGATGATACAGTCAAAATGGCTAAAGGAAAAAAAAAACCCATCAAATAAGAATTCTATATCTAAGCAGAACTACAAAGAAATTAAGATATTCCCGGATAAATAAAATACATTCTATATATAAAATATTTATCACTGGGAGACCTGCCTTACAAGAGATAATAACAGGATTTCTTCAGGCTAAGATAAAGAAACACTAAACTGTAACTTGAATCCATGTGAAGAAATAAAGAGCACTGGTAAAAGTAGCAACATAAGTAAACAGAAAAGACAGTACCTATGAAGGGGGACCCCAATAAAACGAGAATTTATTTATAAAAAATTGTGTATTTTTTCTTACATGTTTAAACATCAGTCATCTTTGAAGTACTCTCTGTTTGAGGTAATACACCTATTGAGTTTTTTTCTACTGCTTAAAACAGTTTTTGAACTCATCAATTTTGATGCCTTTTAGTGCTTCTGCTGTTTTTTGTTTTATCTCTTCCACATCAGCAAAACATTCCCCTTTGAGGACTTTTTCCGTCTGTGGAAGCAAAAAGAAAGGCATCTGAGGCGAGATCAGGTGAATAGGAAGGGTGGAGTATGGGGGGTCATGCTGTTTTTGCTCAAAACTGTTGAATGCTGAATGTATGTTCGTGTGGCAGGTCTGCCAGTAAATCGTCGATCCTGAAATGTGCAAACACATTGAAAGAGTCTCCCCTGCAAAACTGACTGAAGCTGAATGCAGCCTCTCACAATGCTAGCTGGTACACTGATGCTGATGGATTCCTAGAACACTCACCTAGCAAAGCCTGTACTAGAGGGGCCTGCCCTCCAAAAAGATAATTTTGGTTTTTTTGGGTCCCCCTCATATGCATATTGTTAGTAACACTTTTTTCCTTCTATCTGATTGAAAAGACAACTGCATAAAACAATAATTAGAAATCTATGTCAAAACACTTTGAAATAATACAAAGTATGTTCTTTCATCAAAAATGAAATAAAATTACAAATCAATAGCAGAAAAAATGGAGAAATTCATCTACATGTGGAAATTAGCTATAAATTACTAAATAACCGAAGGTCCAGAGAAGAAATCACAAGAAAAATTAGAAAATGCATAGTGACAAATAAAGATACAACACACCGAAACTTAGGAGATGCATCTAAAGCTGTGCCTAGGGAGACATTTATAGCCATAAACACCTATGTTAAAAAAACAAGAAAGACCTCCACTCAATCACCTTACCTTCCACCGTAAGATCCTGGAAAAAGAAGCGCAAACCAAACAAAAAGCTAGCAGAAGAAAGGAGATAAAGAGTAGAGCAAAAATAAATTAGATAGAGAACAGAAAAACAATAGAGAGAATTAACAAAAGTTAGTCCTCTAAAAGACCAGCAAAAGCAGACAAATCTTTACTTAATTTGACAAAGAAAAAAGAGAGAAAACTCAAATAACTAAAATCATACATGAAGGAGGGGATGTCACTACTGACTTTATAGAAATAAAACAGATTATTAAGGACTATTACGAACACATGTATGCCGATAAATTAGATAACTTAGATGAACACATTTCTACAAAGACACAAACTACCAAAACTGACTAAAAAAAAAAAAAAAAAAGGAAAATCTGAATAGACTTATAACAAGTAAAGAGATTTAATTAATAACTAAAAACGACTCATAAATTAAAGCTAGATAGTTTTACTGGCAATTCTACTGAATGTTTAAAGGAGAATTAATACCAATTCTTTATAAGCTCCTCTAAAAAAATAGAGGGAGTACTTCCCAAATCATTCATGAGGTCAGTATTACTCTGATGCTAAAACTAGACAAGGACGTCAAAAGAAAAGAAAGCTAGTGACAATATCTATGGTGACTATGGACCAAAAAATCCTCTACAAAATACTAGTAAACCAAACCCAGCAACATATGAAAAGATTTCTACACTATGAACAGTTGAGACTTATTTCTAGAATGCAAGATTGGTCTAACATAATAAAAAGATGAATGTAATATGCCATAAGAATCGTTGAAAAACAAAAACCCCATTTGGTCATCTTAATATACCATATAGCAGAAAATAACAAAAAACCATTTAAGAAAATCCAACACTCTTCATGATTAAAAACAAACAAACAAACAAATAAAAAATACTCAACAAAGTAAGAGTAGAAAGGGAATTTCTCACCCTCATAAAGAGTATTTACAAAAACAAAACAAAACCCACAGCGAACATATTTGATGCTGAAAGACTGGGTGAACTTCCCCTAAGATCAGCAAGGAGACGGGAATGTCTACTTTCACTATTTCTTTTTAACCTTGTACTGGAGGTTCTAACCAGGGAGATTAGGCAAGAAAAGGAAATTTAAAAAAATTCAGGTTGGAAAAGAAGAAGTGAAATTATCTCGGTTCACAGATGACATGACCTTGTAGGTAAAAAGTCCTAATGAAGCCACACAAAATTATTTGATCTAATAAATGAGTGTGGCAAAGTAGCAGGATACAAAAGCCATAAGAAAGTTGTTTGTATTTTTACACTTAGCAGTGAACAATATGAAAATTAAATTTTAGAACTTCCATTTACAGTTGCATAAGGAAGAATAAAATACCTGGAAAAAATTTAGCGAAAGAAGTGCAAGACTTGCGTGCTAAAAATGACAAAACATTGTTGAAGTAGATTAAAGAACCCTTGAGTAAACGGAATGATGTCCACGTTTGTGGGTCAGAAGACTTAATACTGCTAAGATGGCAACACTTCCACAGAGATCTACAGATCGATACCATCCTTATCAGAATCTTGAGTAGGCTTCTTTGTGGAAAGTAGCAAGCTGACTCTAAACTTCGTATAGAAGCCCCAGGGACCCAGAGCAGCAAAAACCATCTTTAAAAGAAGAACAAATTCGGAAGACTCACATCTCCCGGTTTCAAAATTTACTACAAAGCGACAGTCATCAAGATGGTATGGTACTGATATGAGGATTGACCTGTAGATAAAAGAAATAAGGGAAAATCTGGAAATAAACCCTCACATTTATGGCCAACTGATTATCAACAAAGGTGCTAAAATAATACAATGGGGGAAAAGACTTATTTCCACAACGGTGCTGGGACAACTGGATTTCCACATGTAAAAGGAAGACGTGGGACCCCTACTTCACACCTTATGCAAAAAATTAACTCAAGGTGGGTTGAAGACTTAATGTAAGAGCTACAGCTAGACACATTTTTAGGAGAAAACATAGGAGTGAATCTTTGCGACCTTGGGGTTGGCAATGATTTCTTAGCTATGACATCAAAAGCCCAAGGGACAAAAGAAAAAGAAGATAAACTGAACTTCGAGATTAAACACTTTTGTGCTTCAAAGGGTACCATAAAGAAAGTGAAAAGTCAACCCACCGAATGGAAGACACTATTTGCAACTCTAGTAGGGGTCTTGTATCTAGACTAAATAACTCTTATAATTCAATGATACAGACAACCCAATTTAAAAAAGGGAAAAATCTGAATAGGTATTTCTCCAAAGAAGACATACAAATGGCTAAAAGGCACATGAAAAAATACTGAACATCATGAGTTATCAGGAAAATGTGAGTTGAAACAACGAGATACCATTTCACCCACTGGGATGGCTAAACTAAAAAAGGGAGATAATAACAAGTGTTGATGAGGATGTGGCGCAATTGAAACCCTCTTACACTGTGTTGGTGGGATGGAAAATGGTGCAGCCACTTTGGAACAGTCTGGCAGTTCCTCAGTAAGTTAAAGATAGAATTATTTTGCCCAGCAATTTTACTCTTAGACATGTACTCAAGAGAAATGAAAATATATGCCTAGGCAAAAACTTTTACACGAATATTCATAACAGCATTATGGGTGGAAACAACCCAAATGTCAATCAACTGATGAATGGGTAAACAAAATATGGTATATTCATACAATGGAATATCATTCAGTTATGAAAATCTACTGATTCGTACAACAACATGGATGAACCTTGAAAGCATGCTAAGTAAAAGGAGACAGACGCAAAAGATCACATACGATTTGATTCCATTGATATGAAATGTCCAGAATAGTCAGATCTATAGGGGCCGCAGGGGATGAAGAAACTGGGAGGCAATGGCTCAATGGACATGGGGTTTCTTTTCAGAGTGATGAAATTGTTCTGGAATTGATTGTGGTGGTGGTTGCACAATTGTGTGACCACACCAAAACCCACTGAATCGTACACGTTTGATGACTCAGTTTAAATGGGTGAATTGTACGGTATGGGAATCATATCTCAATATAGCTGTTATACAACACATATGCCTATTTTTAGGGGAAAACTCAAAACTCCAGGAAACCTTGCCCCTGTGGATGGCCCTGTTGATCTATATTCACCAGACACATCTGAGAATCTCTGCAGAGTCCACACTGGGTCAGGCGAATCCCAAAGCCCAAGCAAAGTTACCACGCTAAGGGTGAACTTGCTTGTGCTGTGCCCCCCATGGGGGTGGAGGTCCTTCCAAGCCATCAGGATGCCTCAGCCCTGTCTCTTGGGATTCAAGAGGCACGTTGGCTGGACACATTTCCAACTCGGGCACTCTCAAAGAGGCTTCCTGGAACACCTCAGCCTTAATCCCTGGGTGCAACGTGAGCCGAGCTCACTTGCTAAGCTCAGGAGCTAAGCAGGGCAGCACAGCTGAGGGGCCAGCTCATCTTCCCCCAGGACGTGCTGCTGCAGGGACCCTGAGCCCTTCCCGAGCCACGGCACGCCAGCTAAGAATAGCGAGAGTACAGTATGTGTGCCTCTGAGGCGCTTCCTGCGGAGTCAGGAGTATTTGCAGCTTTTCCTAGAATAGAGGTGCTCAGTCTGAGTAGTGCTTTGGGAGCGCACTATGGTCTCTCCCTTCAAAATCCAGCCTCAGATTTCCCTCCTCCAGGAAGCATGTCTTGGTTTCACCAAACCTCTCTGGTTGAGTTTCTTGAGTGACTAAGCCTGAATTTGGCCAATGAACACAGGTCGGTGTGGTCTGAGAAGCAGGTGTGCTGGGCTGTGAGGAAAGGCTCAAGTCCCTGAGCTTCTTTTATCAGCTGATCCATCCTCTTTTGGGATGAACTGATGTACACGTGGGTATCAGTTATGACTCTCAGGTCGCAAGTCACAGAAACCTTAACAAAACTTGGGGGTATCCAGGGTGATGGAGCCAGGGACTCAGGGCTCCCAGAACGTCCTCTCCTGGTGGCCTCTGCTTCTCTCTGACTGTTTCCTTGGGCCTCTTCCATGGCACGTTGGCTGTCTTCGCATGGTGAGCTGGCGTGGTTACAGAGACCTCCAGGTTTACCTCTTGCGCTGAATGCCTAATGGGCTTCCTCTTGGCTCCCAGTTCAGAAAAGCCCTGGGAAGGACTCCGATTGGCCTGAACTGGGTCAGGTGCTCGCCTCTGAGCCAGTTTTTGAGCCTGGGGGGGTGGAGGGTCAAACTCCCTGGCTGAGAGGGTAGGAGCATGTTCTCCAAAGGAGCCGCCTTGGGAGAGGAATGCAGTGCCGGGCAGAGAAGTGATCCCGTCCCTTTCCTGGTGCTTACTGAATTCTTTGCTGCTGAACCTGCTTGGGACGTTAAGCACCTGGGACGTCAGACTGGAGATGAGCTTGGCTACGTGTGCTACCCAGCATCCCTTTGGCCATAATGACAACCCCTGCTTCCTCTGGGACCACCCCGCTCACAGCCCCTGTGTTCTGGTGGGACCCCCGCGGGACACCTGGCCCAGGCCGTCAGTCAGCATCGTCGATGCCCTGTGACCACGTTGATGGTTTGGTTCCTGGCAGACCGAGAGCATGTTGAGAGCGGGGGCTGCGTGCCACTCTGCTCTGGGCTCCCCGTGGGGGTGGCGTCCAGATTGAGACTCCCTGACAAACACAAGGAGCCCCTCCTCAGGGCACTGAATCATCACGTCTGCACTGGTCCCAGGTGTTTATGTTTTTAATGAGCTTCTTAGGGAACATGGACGATTAGGGTTGGGAGTCATCATCCCACCATGTTTCTACACAGTAGGTGCTTGATGGTAGCTGGTGCAATGGGAGAGGCTGGAGTCAGGTTTCCAGGTGTGACTATACAGGCCGTCTTTGAGTTGCTCAGGGACGCAGAGCTGCCTGTGTGCTTGGAGGCGGTCCTGCCACGTTCGGCTGGTGGCCCTGGCCCTCCCTGCTGCTGAGATGGCGTTGGCTGACGGGAAAACAACTCCAAATTCCAGGAGCTGGCAGAACCTTAGAGGGCTGGGACACTTGAGAAGACAGCCAGTTTGAAACGGCCTCGCCCAATTAGTTCCAATCAGGCCACCTCAGGATGACTCAGTTAGAATGTCAGGCCCTTCTAAAATTAATCACAGCCACATCTAAAATCAGCCCTTTGCATCAAGTCCACAGCCCCTCGTCACCCCAGGGAGGGCTTGGGACCTTGGGGGAGCCGGGCCTCGCCGGTCCCTCTCTTTTAGCCTCTCAGACATCTGTCTGAATTTAGACCTGCTAACAGGCAGTTTTCCTTCTGCTTTTCTTTTCTTTTAAATCTTCTCCCTTCTAACTGCAAACGAAGGCTATTTTTATGACCAGGGGTTTCATTTCTCAAAAGGAGGATGACAGGAGGTGGATATTTTAGTACTGTGTCCTAAGCTCTTATTAATGGAAGCTGGGTGCAAATTCAGAGCTTTTGTCCCCCTCAAGATGGGTTTTTATTTTTTTCTGAATAAAAAGGTTGAATACGAACACAGTTAAACATTCAGCTAATACAGAAAGTTCTACAGAAGAAAGCAATAATTGCTGGAAATCTCTCATCCAGAGAGAAACACTTGTTGTTATGTTGACGCGTTTCTTCCCAATGCCTTTTGAAAAACCCCTAAGATCCCACAGATTTTTAAAAATAAAAAAGCATAATTTGCATATATGGAAATACATGGTAATTCTATGACTGTTTTTGCTTCCTTGTGACAAGAAAGGCTCTTGGAGCAAAGAAATCAGATATTTGCAGTCTTTGTATCAATGTCATTTTCAACCTGTCTTTCTCTCTGTTTGGTGGCTAGATTATACATTTGAATTTATTTTCTTATACATTTAAATTTAAACTTTCTGAAAGGCAAGTTGGACTTATGTGCAAAAAAAAAAAAAAGAAAAGCTAATCGTTCTCTCCTTTGATGCAGCAAATGCCTTTATAGAAATTTATCCTAGAGCTGAGCCTCTTGGTTCTTGGTTCCTTTAGCGTTTCAGAAATTTTTTCACAGTGTTTCCAAGGCCAAAGGAAGCCCCTCATAGTTCCATTTGTTAAGTAGTTAGGTCCAAAAAACTTAAGTACTTTTGTCCTAACAATTTAGTAGTTTTTTGAAAAAGTATACAAGTAGTTTGAAATAAAATTTTTCATTTCATACTTAATTAGCATCAGACAGCAACATTGGCCAATAGACGACAACGGAGCAATGCTTTCAATCCTCTGCGGGACAGGGGGTTCGCAGCTTGGAGACCATTTGCCAAAGGCCTGTGTCTAGCTCATCTCTGTGTTGCCAGCACCTCCCCAGGACGGCTCAGAGTGGATGCTCAATGTGTCCGTGCCGAATACATGAATGAATGACCAAACGGATAAACGAATGAATGTTTAGGGCAGTCACATTTTCCAATTTTTCTCCAAAGTCCTTGGAGAAAAGGATGTCTATCCTTGAAACCCAAGCCTTGGGAACGGTTGTCTGCATCAGAAGCTAGGATGGCCTGGGGGCAGATAGCTCAGGGCAAACCTGTGACCATGAGGGAGAGAGAAATAAACAGCCCTTCACTTCCAAGGCCCGGCTTGGAGGGGAGGATGATTCGGCAGTCAAGGAGTCCCAGACCTGATTTCCGGTTCTCCCTTTCTGGCCCAGTTCCGTCGCCTGCAGAAGAGGAATGATGACAGTTTCTCTTCTCCTCGTGAGGATGAAATGTGTTCAACGGCAACCTGGCACGTGATTAACATTCCATAAATATTAGCTATCAGTGCTCATGATTAGCCTTTTAGAGCTCCCGTCCGGTGTCTAAAATGAAGGTGACAACTTGAGACTCTCAGTAAGAACGAGGGACGAAGGCTTTGGAGTGGTGGGGCCTAGCCTGTCCCGCCTCTGCCCGCCGTGAGAAGGCTGCACTTCCTCTCCGAGTCCCGTCTCTCTTTACTTTCTCTCCTGGCCCTTCTGCTTTCCTCACGAAAGAGGAACAGGAAGTGAATGCAACACAAGTCAGAAAAGACAGGGCCTTTCCCTTTAAATTAGGGATGTCTCTGATGCTCGGCTCCCTGGTGAATCTGCCCTGATCTTAGCTTTGGGCTCTTTGACAGCAGCCAGCAAGCCGTTCTGTGTCTCCTGTGTAGCCTTCCCGAGCAGAAAGGTTTAACCACAGGAGCATTAGCTCTTGTGAAATCTTGGTCCTGGTTACCCTTCCTCATTCTGGAGCTGAGAAGTCTGACCAACCCTTTTCTCTCCAACCCCCCAGACTGCCCAATCCCGGAAATCCCACCAGTCCCCAGCTTCTCAGTCATGCTGAGAGGATTTTCAGAAGGGCAGAAGGATGGTGGCGGAGAAAGGCTGGGCTTTCCTCAGCTTTGTGACTGGAGCTGGTCTGGCTTGCAACATCCCCTCGGCACTAGGCTCAAATAAGTGCATTCCTTTGGAGAGTGTTTGAGGTGGACCAGGGACTCTCGTTGTTCTCCACATCTTTTATGCTAGATGGGACTCCTAAGAGATACAGTGACAGCCCATTATCATCCACCACATAGCAGCTGGTGATCCAGCACCAGGAGCCACACCAGGCCTTTCAGGTTCCTTCTCTCACTGAATAGTGACAAATAGAGTAGGCAGTATGTGTCACTTGTCTTGTTCTGCAGGTGGGGACACAGACATAAGGAGGCCAACACCTGTCCAAGATCATACAGGTGGCAAAGCTAATCTCAACCACAGTCTGTCTGAGCTGAAGATTGGGATTATGGAATATGAGGATATTAATTAAAAGGTTGATGGATAAATGTGAAGAATTAGGAAACAGCCTTGATTTCCAAGGGCATTGATTAAATAACATGCGATACAACCACACGGTGGGATAATGTACAACAATTTTATTCTATTTTTTTTATTTTTTTGAGTTGGAGTCTCACTCTGTCACCCAGACTGGAGTGCAGTGGTCGCTCCCGGTCACTGCACCCTCGACCTGCTGGGCTTCGGCGATCCTTCCTCCTCAACCTTCCAAGTAGCTGGAACTACAGGCGTGCACTACCACGCCCGGCTAATTTTTGATTTATTGTAGAGATGAGGTCTCGCCAAGTTGCCCAGGTGGTTCTCGAACCCACGGGCTCAGGCAATC
>CAUYQG010218165.1:0-13542 GCA_963574415.1 Tarsius wallacei
TTCCCTCCAAGTGTGTCAGCTCCTGGAGGGCTAGGGCATCTGTTGCTGCCTTCCCTGCTCTCTTCTCAGGTCCTGCAGCAGCACTGGGCACAGAGCCCTGTAGAATAGACACTTGCCCACTGTAGCAGCTCTGACTGGGGAGGTCCCCCAGAAGCCCTGCAACCCCGGGCCCCTCCCAGAGCAGCAGAGGGAGAAGCATGAAGTAGCTTTGGAAAAAATGCATATTTATATGGCCATGTTTACAGTGGTTTTTCTAGCACAGTGAGACTGTCCCCACAGGCCTACCACCTTCGCCCAGCCTCACCCCTCCAGCCTCTGTCCCTGGTGGGGCAAGCCTTTCTGGGGTCACTCAGCTCTCTCAGGACTTGACGGACACAGATGTTCATGGGTTAATGCTGCTACACATTGTAATACTTGAGATATGGAAAGTGCTCGGCTCCCTAAGCATGGACATGGGAGCAGTGCTTGGGACCCTGTCCCTGGCTTGTGCTGGCTCAGGGAGGGGGATGTGGGTAAGCCTGGGCATGCCAGATGAGCAGTCCCAGGGGCCTGGGTCAGAAGATGCCAGCCTCTTGCACCACAGGCTTGTGAATAGTGTGGAGACAGAAACACAGTCCTCTACTTCTGCTGCCTCGAGTGATACCTGTCCTGTTCACCTGAACCCTTTCCAGATACAGAAAATATCCAACACTAAGCAGACCAGTAGACATAGGGCCACCCATCTGCTCAGGTCTCAGAGTACCTCTAGTGCCGATGAGGGCTGTCAGACTTTGTTCCTAGGGCAGGGAAACCCCATGAGGGCTGTGCCAATAGAGGGCACAGCAACTAAGCCGTGCCTCTTGGGGCGGTGGTTCTTCCCTCCTGCAGCCCTGGGTCCAGCAGGTCCCTCTCACTCACTTGGGGCAGGCCTGAGGTCAGTGCAGGGTGTCTGGAGCCCGTAAGCCCCTTGGCAGTGAAGTGAGGCTGGAGAAAGGATGGAGATTGGAAGGTGAGCCTCAACAGATAAGAAGCCATGGGGAAAGGAGAGAAGCTGCAATGTTAATCAATGTTCCAAGACAGAACATGAGCAAAAGAGAAGCCACTAACTGAAATGCTAAATCAACCTCCCAGGACAACATATGTGACAGCCCTTCCTGGGACATGATCATAAAGTCCTAAAACTTACACCCCAGGTGTGGCACGTGTGCAACAGAGACTTTATTGAACTCTATGTAATCTATCCATGCAAAAGAGCTAGTTAAGGCTAATGCATATGGACTGCAGTTCATACATAAAATTAAGATTATGGGATGGTGGGCAGAGGCATGCACAGTAACCTGAAATGTTACCTCCTCCGCAGGAAGTACATTTAACCTCAGAAACGTTTATCAAAATGTTTCTTTTTGCAAACTTTGAAAATTAAAGGATGTAAAAGGTCCCGGCTTTGTTTAATTCCGGGCTCTGGAACTACTCCAGCTTGGGCCCAACTCATCCTCTCTTTAGAGTGTACTCCCTCTGTTCTTTTACTAAATACATTACTCTTTGCTTTAGCTCTCTTTGTGTGTGTCTCATCCAATCCTTTGTTCGTGGCACCAAGAACCTGGTCACCACATTGGGGTTTTCACCTACCCTGCAACAGGAGGCCACCACCACGCAGCCCCACAGGCAGCTCCACCCCTCCCAGCAGGCCAGCACGACATGGACAGCGATACATGTGGCTGAGTGAAAAAGAAAGGCCCATCCCAGTCCCAAGGTCTCGCCTGGGCTCTCTCCAAGGCCAGGAAGGGTCTGTCTTGGAGGGCCTGCTTGCATCCCTGACGTTATGTCCCCAGAGCCCTCTTATCCTCAGGGCTGGGCTGCAAGTGGGACACACAGGAAAGGGAACAGGGGTGGCCCAGAGGCACCTGACTCCCTGCTACAATCCCAAACTGGGGCCCAGACATCAGACTGGTCTCAGGTGAAGCTGACGCATGGACAATGGCTCCGTCTTACAGGTCCATGGGCTTCTTGGTGCGGGGCAAGCACTATGGGAACATCAGGAGCCCAGTGGTTTCAGGACGGGGATAGTGTTTAGGCAAACGTGCAGGAAAGCCAGAGTCATGGTAGCATAGGGAATGATTCATTGTTCAGAGGACTGATTAGCTAAGCGGACTACAAACTGCCTGCAGTAACCACTAGTCCAAGTGTACTACATGCGAGTCTGTGTGCACAGGCGCACTAGGGCTCCAGTGAGCCCTTAAGGGGCGGAGCTTGGTGAGGGCGAGCTCATTGGTTAACAAAACTATAAGTCTCTCGGGTCATCTGGGTGGGATCCAATAACTGACCAGGACGCCTCACCAGAGGCATGTTTGCTCAGGTTCCCTGCGAATCCTTACGTGCATTGCGCGCTAAGAGGAGGGACTTGGTGCAGAGCGGTATATTCTGACGCTTCCTCTGAAGAAGGAGCGGCATTCAAGATGGAGTCTGAAGCTGAGGGTGAGGTAACCATCAGGGCAGCAGACGGGGACGCAGGTATGGCAGCGACTGCAACAAGCACAGTGGTTACAGCGGGCAGTGCAGATGGCCAGGTTGGGCCAGGTGGCCCAGGTAACCCCGAGGATTCGGGCGACCCTAGCTATCTCAATGGCTCAGAAAATCCTGAAGGCCCTGGTGTTGTGGAAAAAGCAGGTGCTGCAGTTGATGGCGTTCTTCAGAATGAGAAGCTACCACAGCAGCCTGGGCTGGACAAAAATGCTTTGCCTGTGGCTGGAGGCGTGGGAAATAGACGACTCTGGGCGTATCTTTTTCCAGGAGCCCCGGTTGCCTGGGCAGCCGGGGGACAGTCTGGAGCTGGTTTAGGGGAGGGTGTCCCAGGCAGTTAGGGACTGAAATGGAAGCAGGGAAGAACCCTCGCTGCAGGGTTTGGGAAGGGTGTGGCCTGGGCTGGCAGACTGTGGTAGGGTAAACCAATCTGAGAGAATCAGGGGTTAGAGGCCCTGCTGTCCCAGGTGACCCAAGGGTATGCGATGGCAGGTGGTGGATGGCAGCTGGGAGTAAAGAGGAGGCCTGAGGCACAAGTAAAGTCGGTACTGCGGATGGTTCCTTAACTGTGTTTCTACCAGCACCCTCTCCATACCTTTCGCATCGTTTATGGAGGCGGAGATCGCCAGCGAGTTCCTGACTCGAAATACTGTACAACAAGGGCCAGTTCAGAGGGAGCTTAGCGTGAACGACAACATCCTGGCCATGTCAGTGCTATATAATGGGCCAGGGAGAGGGTGGCAGCGGGTGACCATGGCCAGTCTCAGCCCAAGGGGTGCTGTAATGAAGATGCAGAAGCATGGAAGGCTTGTCTAAGGAAAGGATGTGGTGCTCTGGGTGTGTTTCTGAGTAAGGAGGCTGGGCAAGGAGGGTGCCCCTCCTCCCCTCTGACTTGATTTTCTCTTTCTCTCCCTTTTAGGAAATTGACTGCCAAAGACCCTGACCAACTCCTAGTTTTCATCACCTGCTCTCTCAATCAGCTTTCCCTGGTGGTGCAGACCCTACAGAAATTTGTGTCCCCATTTTTTGCTGGGCCTCAGCAAGGAAAAAGATACTAAGCCTCACTTGGAATCCTGTCTTAGGTGGCTCAGCCTTCTCTAGGGCCGTTGATTCCTGCAGCTTACTGTGGGCACCTAATTTCTTTTTTGAAACTGGCCCTTGGGCCTCAAGGTTCACTTGTTCTGTTTAGCAATTAAATGTTTGTTACTGCTGAAAATAAATCTGAGCTATTATTTCGGTTCAGTGTTTTAGTTTCTTTTCAGCTACAGCACGTCCTGACATTCTTGCCATTGTCCTCGGGTTGGAGAGGAGGCTCTGGGATTCCAATATTCAAGTAGTAGAAGCTAGTTGAAGACAATTTAGGAAATGGGAGAAAAAGAAAGTTGGGTCCTGTCATTCAGCGTTAACTACTGTCAACATTTTGGGATATTTTCTTAGTGTTTTCACTGCATTTATGTAATAAAAGTATAATGCAGACATACTAGAGCAGGAAATCTTGGTTTACTCGCCTTGTTCCAGATATGTGAAGAAAAATGCAGGGATAATTTGTCAAGTGTTGGATTAAGTGAGCAATTAGCTCAAGTGAGAGATTAGCTTTCTCTAAGATATATTGTTAAAGATGGGAAGAAAGGACTCTGGGGACTCCCAAAGAGAGGAGGAAGGGAGGGGCTCGGGCCGGAGAACTACTTATTGGGTACTATCCCACTGTCTTGGTGATGGGTTTAATAGAAGCCCAAACCAAACCACTCATGCAGTATACCCATGTAACAAACCTGGACATGTACTCCCGAATCTGAAATAAAATTTAAAAATTCATGTATTCTGCAACCTTCTAAAACTCACTAATGAGTCCTAATATTGCTTTGATAAATTTGGTTGGATTTTCTACACACAAAATCATGTTGTCTGTCAATAAAAGCAGTTTTGCCTGTAATCCCAGCGCTGTGGGAGGCCGAGGTGAGTGGATTGCCTGAGCCCGCGGGTTCGAGACCCGCCTGGGCAACTTGGCCAGACCTCATCTCTACAATAAATCAAAAAATTACCCAGGCATGGTAGTGCGTGCCTGTAGTTCCAGCCACTTGGAATGCTGAGGCGGAAGGATTGCCAGAGCCCAACAGGCTGAGGCTGTGGTGGCCGGGAGCGTGCCACTGCACTCCAGTCTGGGTGACAGAGTGAGACTTCAAATCAAAAAAATAAAAATAAATCAAATAAAAGCAGTTTTACTTCTTTCTTTCCAATCAGTATCTTATTGATTGAGTTCTCTGTTCATAAAGGGTTGCATTTTCCCGCTTTGCAAGCCTGTGAATTTTAATTTATTTTATTTCGTTTTTGGAGAGATGGGTTCTCACTCTGTCATTCAGATTGAAGAGCAGTGGCGCAATCACAGCTTGCTGCAGCCTCCAATGCCTGGACTCAAATGATCCTCCTACCTCAGCCTTCCAAGTAGCTGGGAACACAGGTGTATGACACCACACTTGGATTATTTATTTATTTATTTTCTGTAGAGGTGAGGTCTCACTATGTTGCCCAGACTGTTCTAGAAACTCCTGGTCTCAAGCATCCTCTCTCCCCAGGCCTCCCAAAGTGTTGGGATTACAGTTGTGAACCCCAGTGTTCAGCCTGTATGCCTGGTAATTTTAGATAGGCCAGACATTATGAACTTTATTTCAGGTGCTGGATTTTGTTTTTATTCTTAAACCTATCTTTGAGTTGTGTTCTGCTATGCTGCTGTGGTATTTGAAAACAGTTTAATTCTTTTCAGTCTTGCTTTTAGAATTTGCTCAGTGGGACCAGAGAAGATATTAATGTAACATGAATATAAGTTATTGACAACCTCTAATGTGTGGAAAGGCTGTAATTGGAAAAAGGATTCACACACTATCAGGGGGAGTGCTAGCAAAATCTATCTGGACATTTATTTGGCACTTTCTATTACATTAAAAATGTGCATACCCTTTGATTCACCGGAAGGAGTCTACGATAGAGAATCTCTTGCATATGCAAATGTGGTAGAACTAAGATATTAATTACACCGTCATGTAAAAAATCGTGAGAAGGTAAATGCGCATCAACTGGAGAAAGGTTTAATAAATCATTGTACCTCTGCCCCGGTGGACAATCAAGAAACTAGAGGATGAGCATGGTAGATAGCTGGGTGCTAACACAAAAAGAGGTTAAACAAGAGTCCCAGATCTCTGTGTATGAGCTATGGCACATTCCTGTTTTTGCAATATGCTCACTCCATGGGAGCACATAAGAATATCACAGTAACTACCTGGAATGAGCCACCTTCACAGTACATAATGCTCACTGCTGGACAAGAGCACTAAAGAAAGAAACTTCCACGTTTAAAATTTCAGACTTACATACTTAGGTATTTTCATTAAGCATGTATTACTTTTGAAACAAACATTTTTACTTTGGAAAATCATGGTCTGTTCTATTGAGTTAAGGGATAATGTCTCCTCCTCTTGTTCTTTTAAAACAGTGGAAATGGATTTTGAATTTGATGAAATGTTTGTGCCACTGTGGTGAACATCTGTTGGTTTTGTCACCCAGCATCTGTTCCCCTTTTCCTGGTTCTAGTGTCATTACTTCCACCTAGAACCACCCTCTCCCTTTTCCCTCATCAGTAATGATTCTGGTGGAGGTGACTTAACCCCATATTCCAAGGGTGGACATGAGACTTAGGCCTGACCAGAATCAGAGCACGGTGTTCCTCCAGCCATGGTGATTCCACCCAAGCCCTTGATGCTTTGAGGGCTGCAGGGAATCAGGCTGACACTGGACAGAGGGGAAGCTCGAGCTGGAAGACAGACCTCAAAGAACCAAATCCTGAATCCTGCTGTGCCTGAAGCTGGGAACTGCTTTGGAATTGTCAGTTACACAGAACCAGAAACTCACTCTTTGGCTTGCACCAATTTTGATATGTTTGATTGATATTGTTCCATCTTTTTCCCATGTGTAATAGAAAAACCTCAACTATTGTTGAATTGAGCAATCATAGTTTTATTTCCTTTTCCCCCTTTTAAATTTTTTAATTTCTTAATATTTTTAATTTAAAGATGTGGGGTATGATGCAGAATTAGGTATACAAATGGTCATCATACAGGTTAAGTTTGGGTCTCCCTTTGGTCCCCGCTTTGCCTGGCTTGAGATCAGGTACCCTTATTGATGTTATGTTGTTTTACTTCTTATTGAACTGTCTACTGTGATCTGATGACCTGGCCCTTCTTTCTTTCAAAGGAGAAATGGGCATGTTTTCTTGCTTAGGAATTGGCTTTTTGTTGATAAGCCATCAAGTCACATTATGGTAGAAAATGCAATAAATTGATCTTCTGTGAGTAAGAACCCAAAGAGGGAGGGAAGGGATGCAATGAGATAGCTGGAGGAAAGGAACACAGGGAGGGGGTTCTGGTGTCAGTCGTTTCCAGATAGTGCTCCTCAAATAGCCCCAGAATGGTGGGGTTAATTCACCTAGGGATGAGACTTTGGCCTAATTGTATCTCCATCACCCAGTAAAGCTGTCTTGGGCCCATGGATGGATGACTGAAGCTACTAAGAGGCTTTTCAACCTGTCACGTTGCACAACCCCTCTGTTCCAAGCCCTAGTCATTGAGGGTTAAAACCAGAGCTCTTATGGTGTCCTACAAACACAATGTGTTCTGGTTCATTTCCTTTCCAATCTCATTCACTCCCAGTCTTTCCCTTGCACACTCTGATCCAGCCACACTCATCCCTTACCCTTTCTGAAATGCACCATGTCTACTGCCTCAGGCTCTTACACCAGCTCCTTCAGGCCTTTTTGTATGTAGAACTCACCCCAGGAGTCAACCGGGCCCACTCCCTAACCTCCTCCAGGCGCTTTGCCAATGTCACCCTCTCAGAGAGGCTTTCCTGGTCGCCTTACTTAAAATTACTTCCACCTCCCTTTCAGGATCTCAAGGTCTTAGAACAGTGCCTGCCTGGCACTGAGTAGCCCCAGACACACTTGCAACTAATCAGACCCCAGTCTTTCTATGGTCGAGGTCTCTCCCAATGCCATGCTCTTGACCCAGAGCACCCCTTGCTTGTTTCAGCTCCCCAATTTCACAGGTGGTTAGGGAGACATTGATAGACACCTCATGCTGGGAGATGTAACCAGGACAGCAAGGAGGTGTTAGTTTGTAAGGATTTGGGTATAAGAAGGCCCTGGGGTGGCGGGGGGTTGTAATCTGCCACACTCCTCCACAGGCCCACTCATTGAGACTAAGCTGCAGGAATCCAATGAGGAAGGTTGAGTAAGTTGGAGATGCACATTTACAGTGGGAGACAGAGGCAGATTTCAATAAAATAAGTAGTTGGTAGGGGAATACACAGCAAGGAGAGCAGGAGAACAAGGGCAGGAAGGTGGGGGCATTGCCACTGCTGAGGTCGGTACTAGTCTTATCAACCTCTGCCCCTGCAGGGCCTAAAGCAAGGCATTCATGAAGAGGACCAGGTGTGCTAAGGACATCCTGGCCCAGTGACCTGCCCTATGACCCCCAGTCCAGGACTCAGAACAGAAACTCAGGCTTGAGTCAGCTGCTCCCCTTGCTGGGAGAATGGCTCAGGACTGAGAGGCCCCCTAAGGCAAATGATCTGTTCCAGGTTCCGTTGCAAGGTCTGCTTCCGACGAGGGACATCTTGGTCCAGAGCTATCAGAATCTGAGAAGGGTCTCTTGTAGCTGGGCTCTCGCAGAGGGGCCTGATCCTAATGGCAAAACCCCCACTTCACACCTGGGCTCTTCTCACCCACATGCTTCAGCCCCTCTTTCCTCCCTGGCAGTTCCTGTGGGCAGCTCAGGGCTCAGATCTCTCACTTCTGAACTGAAGTTTTTAAGAACGTTAAAAGTATTGAGTTGAATCTGGATTTTGTGTCCTATAAAAATACTTACCATAACATGACAAAAATATTCACAGACAGCATCATGTAGTACTTTAAAATTTCAGACTATGGGGATGTATCAAGTCTTTGCCCAGTTATTAATTAGGTTGTTTGTCTTGGACATGATGAGTTATGAGAGTTTGCTATATGTTATGGATACGAGGCCATTATGAGGTATGCAATTTGTCGATATTTTCTCTGATTCCACAGATTGTATTTTCACTTTCTTGATAGTGGGTTTGATGCACAAAAGTATTAATTGTGATGAAGACAAATTAGCCTATATTTTTTCAATGTTGCTTGTGCATTTGCTGTCATATATAAGAATCCACTGTCAAACCCAAGGCCATGATGATTTACCCCATGCTTTCTTCTAAGAGCCTTAGGGCTTTGGTGCTCACCCTTAGGTTATGGTTTCATGTTGAGGTAATGGTCATCTGAGGCCCAATATAAGGTCCACATCTTTACTTTAAGGAGTCCCTCTCCCCAGATGGCCCAAGCTCACAGAGAACTTTGTGTAGATAAGGATAGGATGAATTAGAGTCAGACCATGGCAAAGTGCTGAGAGTGGGTTTTACATTTGAAATGACATAGCTGTCATTATTTCCTTTGTTGACATGAAAATCTGTAGTTCATTTCAGAATCAGTCTCTCAAAATGAATTCCAAAAGAATGTTTTCATCGAAGTATCTCCCACCTTTCCCAAAAACACAACTGCATGAAAGTTATGATGAAGGTTATTGCAGTTTTGGAAGTCAGATCATATGAATTTCAGTAATAATGTCATTTTGTAAACAAAGATATGACATCCTTTGTTTCATTTTTTGAAAGATCAAAATTCTATTGATCAATTAAGTCATCAAACATTTGCTGGCCACATGCTTTATGTAATCCACTGTGGGAAAAACGATGCAGGAAGACTGAGTAGAAAGACATACGCACGCTCATGTCATTTTCGAAAGAGAAAAATGAGCCAGAATTCAAACCAGAGTCAGGTACATGTTCTAAGACATGCAAACATAGACTTTTGGAATCACACAGTTGAGCAAAAGATTCTCCCTGATTAGGAAATTAACCGTGACTTTCCTGGGTCTGTTCCTTGAAGGGTGCATGAGATCCTTACAGAAAGACAGGGACGAAGCCCATTTGGACCACATAAAATGCATAGATCCAGGAACTGAGTGGTGAAACCCATGGCTGCTTGGGCTGTATTGGCGGTGTAGTTCTCTGGAAGTGCAGGACGGATGGTTAAGAGCTACGATCCTGAGAAGCAAAGGATCACAGAAAACAGGAAAGGGTTGGAGGAACCGGGAATGTGGAGGAGAGGTTCTTTTTCCAATATTTCCCCATAACGTGAGCAAGGTAATAGTCACTATGGATCATGTGGAAACTACACTAAATACTCAAAGGGAAGGAAATGCATCTGGAATCCCAGCACTGAAGAGTTGCTACAGGGGTCTTAGCAACAACGAGAAAACAATAGGAAAACTGTGTGAAGGAAGGGGGAGGTGGACTTAGAAAATATGATGGTGAGAAACAAATTCTACCATAAATAATTCACAGAAATGTGCACAACAAAATACTAAGCCATTCATATATTATCTCATGAGTCATTACAACATGCCTATGGAGGGTACTATTATTTTTCTGGCTTTATAGGTAATGTATTCAACATTAGATAGATTTAAAAAACAGGCCCCAGTCAATCATCAATAGTAAAATTGAATTTCAGGATGGTGGACTCCATATTCCCTTCAAAGGCAACACTGTGCTCTGCTGTCTAGCAAGGGTAGGCCAATGACAAGTGAGATCACCTGTAATGACCATAAATTGCGAAGGACAACCCACTGGAGTTGAAAGTTAATCCCTTGGAGAATAAATTATAAATTGTTATTATATGAGATATCAATGAAGATAATTTTATAAAATAAAAAGTACCAAGGTATTGAGTAAGCTGTCTAAAGCAAGCATGATTTAAAGCTATTTGCATATTTGTTTAATCTTTCTAATCAACACATACATTTTGTCTCGCTTCCCTTTTTACAGGCACAAAATTGTGGTCAAGCAGTAGATAAGTCAAGTGAAATATCAAGATATTAGGATATGGAATTTCTGTGCCTTTTTAAAAAGTGCAATTGGAGCAAGCTTCCCAAGGATTTGTGATTCCAGGGCACTGCATAGGGTGAGACTCCCTAGATTCCCTGATTCTTACCTCAATTCGCATCAGGGAGCTCTCCAGAACCTCTTTGAGGTATCACACAGATTCATGGGAAACCAAGTGAAATGCCCTCTCATTTTACCATCCCCCCCCCCCGGGTTGTGGACTCTTTGTTAAGGAGGCACCTCGCCATCACGATCCAGCCTAGGGTCCTGCGTGGCAGCCCTGATCACTGTGCCCAAAGGGCTACAGCTAGTTCATTCCAATCTCAATAACCCCACTGGGAGGAAAGGCCTCTAGAGTCCTTGGGACCCCTATGTCAGCAGGGGCGTGAGTGAGGCCTCTCTCCTCCTATTCCACAGCCATTCAACTTGGCTCCAAAGCTGTGATGCTGGAGTTCTCACAACGGACTCTGTGCTTGGCCATGGCCTGTTGTCTAGACAAAGAAGAAAAACGAGTATGGAATCCTGGGAGCACAAGGAAGAAAATGTCAGGATAAAAGACCAAAGAACAGTTCAAATGCTTATAAAATTGTGTTCTTAAGCCACATAAACACTGATAATTCTTCCCTCAATTTATGAGTTTGACGTTTTAGTGACAAATAAATATTTTTCCCTCATGTTTTTGAATTCCATCAAGATGAGTTTGACTATTTTCATCATTTGCCATATTCTGCAAATTCCATGAAGAGATATCCAAATGTTGAAGCATTCTTTTACTACCAGTTCAAAAATTCCCCTATTCACGAGCTAACAACCTTTTAAATACACTAGTGAATTGTGCATGTGACCAATATTTTATTTTTGCATTTGCATATATTCAAGTTATAGTGCTCTTTTACATTTTTCTGTAGAATTTATTTTCTCTAGTTTCCTCCATCTTGTTTTAACATTTGACAAGCCTCACAGAATTTGCTGGCATGCTCCATTTGTTTGCTACATGACTTATGTCTTTACTGTTGCTCAGGCTGCCCTTGTATACAGCAGCAGGTATTTCCAGACAGTCCGTTGCAGAGAACCATGGAACACAGAGTTATTAAGCAAAGAGTCAAATTTAGACACCAGTTAATAGTCCACATCTCTGCGTACGTGAAAATAATATGCCCTGAGGAGCTCAAGTAATTCTGTTCTGAATTCCTGTTAATTCGCCTCGGAAAGCTTCTGCTACCCAACATGAAGCACTCTCCAGGCGTGAACTGCCAGGTGAAGACCCTGACTTGCATTCTCATCCATGCCTCACAGCAACCCAAGTAAAGGAGACATTATGGCATTCATATCATAGATGAGAAACACACTGCAGCTCAAAGAGGTGAAGGAACTTCCCTGAATACCAAAAAATAAAAAGAGTTGAGTGGCAAGAATGCAGGTGCCTGAGTCTGAGATCCACGTTCTGGACCCCTGTGACTCCCAGCCTCCAGGGACAGAGTCAACACAGTCTTTCCTGAGGAAGAAGGGCGAGGACAGCTCTTCGGGGATCAAGTATGACTTCTCTTCTGAGACACACTTTGGACAGTTTCTAGAATATGATTCTTGAAAACCATGCCATGGGGCTTGCTTACCAATTGTCCCTGGAAGAATTTTTCCTGGAGGAGATGGCAAATGGACCCAAGATATAAGGAGGCCCATGGTCAGTGAATGGTGGTGGAGGGAGGCATTACTGGTCGGTGGTGTACTAAGCTCACAGATATTGTTCTCTCGTTGGAGGATTTCCTCTCTTCCACCAACACTTGGGCTCACGTGAGCACGAAGGCTGCCTGTTGCCATATGAGGTGGTCTAACTCTTCCACTATCCAAAGGAAAGCTGCTGGAGTGGCATTGACTGAAGAAGCCCAAAGATCTGGGAGGAAATCACAGAACGTGGAACAGATGCACGTGCCTTAGCACCACAGGTTTCAACTTTTTTTTTTGACCCACAGTAGGAAACACATTTTGCAGTGTTAACGTGTGTCACACACTGAAAAGTTCTCGTCTAGTATATTCTAGCCAACTTGTTCTGTTGTAATTCATCATTACACACACACACACACTGCAACCTGGTACATGGATTTCCCTCCTTTCTCGTGTGTCTTTAACAGCAGTTTGAGAACCCTACCCTGGCTAATAGCTACACAAATAAATTGCACACTTTTAGGTGTCACAGATAAAATGTGCAGCAAGTATGATACTAAGTGATCTCTCACAGAAACAAACAGATGAGTATCACATGTTCTCACTCATAAGTGGACCTTGAACAACTACCATATTACTGTAGGAAAGGGATTGAAAGTAGCGGGAAACAGTGGGGAGGGGTGTGGGGGGGGATAGCTGGGAATGACGGTAGTCGATATCCACCTAGGGAAGAGGGGGCACACCTCATCAGTAAGGGTACTTACACAATGAATATTTGTATACCGAACCTTGAATTGTACCCCACAATTTCAAAATAAAAATTAAAAAAAAAAAGAATATTGAGTTCTTATTGGATATGAAGAGACACTTTCTCTGTTTTTTTTTTTTTTTGAGTTGGAGTCTCATTCTGTCGCCCAGGCTGGAGTGCAGTGGCATGCTCACAGCCACCGCAGCCTCCACCCGCTCGACTCAGGTGAACCTTCTGTCTCAATCTTCCAAGTAGATAGAACTACAGGTGCACACTACCATGACTGGTTTTTTTTTTTTTCTTTTACTGTAGCAACGAGGTCTCACCAAATTGCCCAGACTGGTCTCGAACCCCTGAGCGCAGGCAATCCTCTCACCTCAGCCTCCTCTCACCTCGGCCTCCCACCTCTGCTGGGATTACAGGCTTGAGCCACCACACCTGGCAGTTCTGACCCATTTCACAGAGATACGGTCTTCTCATTCTTACACTGTAACAGGACTTGATGACCCGCCAAAAAATTAGATTTACTTATCCCCTTGGTTACACTGTGGGAAGCTGGGTGTAACCTTCCTACAAACATTATCCTTCAACAAGCTACATGACTACATGATACCTATAACCCTACT
>CAUYQG010218168.1:0-22772 GCA_963574415.1 Tarsius wallacei
CCACCACAGACTCGACCCCCTGGGCTCTGGTGATCCTTCCGCCTCAGCCTTCCAAGTAGCTGGAACTACAGGCACGCGCTACCACACCCGGCTAATTTTTTTTTTGATTTATTGTAGAGATGAGGTCTCGCCAAGTTGCCCAGGCAGGTCTCGAACCCGCAGGCTCAGGCAATCCACTCACCTCAGCCTCCCAAGGCATGGGATTACAGGCTGAGCCACCGAGCCCGGCTAGTTATTTGTCTTTCTAAAAATTACTAGAAATATTCTCATACTGATCCTCTGATGATTATATGCATTAAAAATAATCTTTATTACTCTGTGGCTGGGATTTACATTACCATTTAATAAACAATTTCTTAATTTTAAATGACAATGATCGTTTTCTTTATGGTTTCAATTTTTTTGTCTTATTTTTAAACTCCTTCTTTATATAAGAAAGAAATCACATTTAAAAAAAAAAAGTGTTAAGCTCCCAAGCAATCTGAAATTGTTTTTTGTGTATGATGTGAGGAAGATATCAAATTGCACATCTTCTATAGGAGTAACCAGTCATCCCAACATAATTTTTTAAGTGATCCCTGCTCCCTTGTTGGTGTGTGACGTCACTTCTATCATTCATTAGGTTTGCTTATAAACCAGGGTCTGTTTTGAGGGCCTAGTTGTGTCCTATTTGACTATGTATACCCTAATTCTACAACCTCTTAATTAAAAATGTGTTTTTCATTTTCATATCTGGCACACTTGACTTTTCTTCAGGAGTATCTTGACTATTCTTGATCTTTTGCTCTTTTGTAAATATTTTAGAGTCAGCTTGATAAAGTCCTTATATAAAGTCCTTTCTGAATTTTGGTTGGCATTGCCTTCAATCTATAGCTTAATTTGAGAAGAGTTGACATTCTCTTCAATATTACAATATTAGGTTTTCTAATCCATGAACATGATAATTCTCTCCATTTATAAGGAAAGCATAAACTTATTTAAACATCTTTAAACAAAAGTTGACAGTTTTCTGCATAAATATCTTACATGACTTTTGTTCTCAATACTTAATATTTTCATGGCTTTAAAAATATTATTTTTTATTTTTTTGAGTTGGAGTCTCTGTCGCCCAAACTGGAGGGCAGTGGCATGCTCACGGCCACCACAGCCTCGACCTGCTGGGCTTAGGAGATCCTTCCACCTCAGCCTTCCAAGTAGCTGGAACTTCAGGAGCATGCTACCATGCCTGGCTTATTTTTTCATTTATTGTAGAGATGAGGTCTCATCAAGTTACTCAGGCTGGTCTCAAATCCCTGAGCTCAGGGAATCCTGTAGCCTCAGCCTCTCAAAATGCTGGGATTACAGATTTGAGCCACTGTGCACAGCCAAATATACCGCATTTTAACAGCCTCCCATTTTTGTGGAAATAATTTCTGTGTTGTCTTATCTAAATATGTTAAATATAAGTAATTTACTTCCTATTCTTTATCTTATAATTCCAATTATCTCTGGTTTCTCTGGGCCTGTTTGTTGTCTCTCCCAGCTCTAGCTAATGATACAATATTTATTTTCTTTTTAATTATGAGAATTTAACTTGTGTATGGGTTATTGTAGACCTGGGTTCAAAGTCTGTCCTCAAATTCAGGATTCACTTTTGTTTTGCCAGGTACCTGGAGTTATTTTTTAAATAGTAGAATGAGTAACTATTTTGAAATAATCCTCAGATTGGAATTTTTAGGATTATACAAATAGTATGAATTCAAGCTCCAATTGTATATGATCATCAAATTTTAATTGAGACTTTCCCCTCTATCCCAAATTGAGGAAGAAATACACAAATTTCTACAATATCTCCTCTCTCTCTCTCTCTCTCTCTCTCTCTCTCTGTGTGTGTGTGTGTGTGTGTGTGTGTGTGTGTGTGTGTGTGTGTGTGTGTTTTCCTTAGTTCACTCTTTCCTACCTGTTTGCAAGAGAAGCCAATGTAGCCTCTTTTCAGGGACTGACTGTGACTTGGTCTCCCGCTCTTCATGAGAAAATAGGCCATTAAGCCGGACGCGGTGGCTCAAGACTATAATCCCAGCACTCTGAGAGGCAGAGGTGAGAGGATTGCCTAAACCTGGGGGTTCAAGACCAGCCCAGGCAACTTGGCGAGGCCTCCTCTCTACAATAAGTCAAAAAATTAGCCAGATGTGGTAGCATACGCCTGTAGTTCCAGCTACTTGGAAGGCTGAGGTACTAGGACTGCCTGAGCCCAACAGGTGAAGGCCTCAGTGGCCATGATTGTGCCACTGCACTCCAGCCTGGGTGATAGAGTGAGACTCTGACTCAAAAAAAGAAAAAGAAGGAAGGAAGGAAGGAAGGAAGGAATAAAATAGGCCATTAAAACTAAAGTTACCTGGTAGATTATCCTAATGTCACTGCTAATTCCATTGCTTGGTTCATTCTGGATTCAAGATTTCTAAATGTTTTTAGTCTTCGGAACTATCTACTATATATATAGTAGATATATGTATTTCAGTTATATGTTTAAATATTTAAAGTATATATTAATTCTTCTGCACCTGAAAAAAATTAATAATATTTAGTTTTACCATACTCTCACAAAAAGATTTTTTTAAAATGAAGAGTTATAAAGTGAAAAACCAATATAATGCTTTTATTTGTTCATGCTATATGGTTCAGAAAAATTTACTAACCCTTAGCTACTAATTTATATAATCACACTTGTAAAAATAAAGAAATTTGGTAATAATAATATGAAGACTATTTTCTAAGAACGTTACTGATTTTTCCACTTAGGAGTGTAAGAAAGTGTGACAAATTTGTTTTCAAGTACTATATTATAGGGCAACTCTTGATTATAAATAAAAAAAATTAGGCTTATATTTGCTGATCATGAGGGATTGGGGGGAGGGCAACACACTTAGCACTCTTACTTGGCCAGAGAAGACAAATTCATGTTCTAATTTCAAGAATCAAATTTTGATCTTGAATGCTTTTTGACTTCACTTTACTTACTAAGTCTTAGGTTTGGTATATTTAATGTGTAGAAGAGAGAGAGAGAGAGGATGAGAATGACTTTGCCTGGTAAACTTAAATGTCTTGTCTCCTTAAAACTGATATTATTTACGATGAAGACTGGATATCCTAACACTTGCTTGTGTTTCCAAATGTTTGTGTTTATTTATTTATTGGGAGAAAAAATATTTCTTATAAAAAGAAAATGCTTTGGCAATAAAGTTGAAAAGACATCAGCCTTCATCTTAGGTAAGTGGAGTGTATATCTGATTTCCTTTTAAGCAATTTCAGATTACTGGATATATTTATAATGAGTGGTGATTTTTAATCATTGAGGATAATAACCTCATGTTTTTTATTAGTTATTTGGCTTTAATAGGCCATTCAAGTAATGTTTTAGCTAATAGTTTTTTGTTTTTAGTGGGAAGGAAACAACATTTTGTTATTATTCAAGAAAAGCATATTGCTTCTTAATGATCTGTTATCAGTGAGTTTCTTGTGTTCTCTTATTCTGCATAGTGTCTGCTATTTAGCATTCAGAAGATTAGTTATTATTTTTATAGAATTGATCATGAAGTTCTAATCTGGTAATACAGAAATCTTTTATTGCTTTGTTCCTTGTAGTCTTTTAGAATGATCATGTTTTTAGCTTGTCCTAGTTTAATAGAAACCATGCCATTTGGTTTGACAAAATATTTGTATTTGTTATTTGAAAAGACAAAATATTTGTATTTGTTATTTGAAAAGGTAAAATGCAAAATTATAGTAAATTATTTTATAGTTTGAATTTAGTACCTTGTTTTATTCTCATTATTATATCTTTAACAATGGAAATGTCTTAGTCTATCTTCACGTGGGTAAACTCAGGTTGGGATGGACAGAATCGAGGACCATTGTTTTGGGTCTGGATTGGAACCATGCTGGCATATATATGGGAAGTCACCAGAGACTCAGTGGCTTTGAATGAGATGTAACCTGGATTCCAGTTTCACTTCATTTGGTAACAATGCATATTATTCCAGTGAAATTTCGATAATTTGCAATGCTCCTGAAATACATAGTTTTCATCTAAATTTTTGTTTGCTTTTGTGACTTGTTCCATTTTTAGTAGAGTACACAGTAATATTTTTCTTCAAAGACAGAAGTACATAATTACTGTGGCCTTAAAAAACTAACATTTGCTGGGCTCGGTGGCTCAGCCTGTAATCCCAGCACTTTGGGAGGCCGAGGCGAGTGGATTGCCTGAGCCCACGGGTTCGAGACGCATTCGGGCAACTTGGTGAGACCTCGTCTCTACAATACATCAAAAATTATCCAGGTGTGGTAGTGTGCGCCTGTAGTTCCGGCTACTTAGAAGGCTGAGGCAGAAGGATCGCCGGAGCCCAGCGGGTGGAGGCTGCAGGGCCGGGAGCAGCCACTGCACTCCAGTCTGGGCGCCAGAGTGAGACTCTCAACTCAAAAACAAACAAACCAACAAACAACAACAAAAGACCCCCTAACATTTGACCAATTTTGTCTGTCTGTGTTTTCATATTTGAAAAAGCACAAATGTTCAGATATAATTAGGGTATGCAGAACAAAGTTATCATACTGGAATATAGTTAATAATCTCTCAGAAATAAAGTCCTATACATTGTGAAAAAAAGGCAAAGTGAGCATGAATGAAATATAGCTCTTTTAAACAGAAAGAGGTTTCAAACTCACAAATTCCTTATCCTATTTCTTTATTACCATGGCAGGGAGGGGGAAGGGAGAAAGTAAAAGGAGTGTCCTGGTCATATTACACCATAAATTTGACATACTAGCTTCAGTGTTAATAACCTTGGGAAGTATCTCACATGTAAGAGACTGGCCCTTTCGTTATTTTATTTTGCCAAGTTTCTTCAGTGTTTTTCACCATTGACTAAGCTTCAGAGTCACCAAGGTACTTTTTTTTTTTTTTGAGTTGAAGTCTTACTCTGTCGCCCAGACTGGAGTGCAGTGGCCGCTCCTGGCCACCGCAGCCTCGACCTGCTGGGCTACAGCGATCCTTCTGCCTCAGTCTTCTAAGTAGCTGGAACTACAGGTGCGCGCTACCACACCCGGCCATGGGTACTTTTTTTAAAAAGTAGAGATGCAGGTCTCACTATGCTGCCCAGGTTGGTCTTGAACTCCTGGGCTCAGCCTCAGCCTCCCAAAATGCTGGGATCACAGGTGTGAGCCACTACCATACCTGACCTCCAGGGTAATTTTTAAAATTACACATATATTCTAGTTCTGTTAAATAAGAATTTTAGGACCTTTGTCATTTAAAAAAATTCTTCAGATAAATATAATAACTGTGAATCACTGGTTCATCTTCTATAAATGCCTCCTAAAATTTCTTCCTTGTGTTTGTAGATAAGTTCATGTCAAAAGAGCAATCAATTCAAGATATTCCATTTCCTGGTTAACTGTTTATCTAACCTATGCATTGTCAGATTTTGCCAAAGAGAAAAATATACACAATAGTGAATAATCTCTACAACACATTAAATGTTTAGTTAATTCTGTCTACATAGGTAAGGAAAGACAGAGTCTTGATTTTGAAAGCCTGGGGATCAAATACTTCACCAAAGATTCTAGAGGCACCCATTGACTATGTAAATTTTTTATGCCTTATGTTTCTATATTTTCTAAATAGAAAACAAGAGAGTTGTTTAGTAAACATATTTGTGATCTTGATGCAGAGCCCTAGTTAACAAGTATCTTGTAAAGAAAATGCCTATTTAGGGTATGACTCTGTGTGTATGGAACTCAGTCATGAGATAAATACATTCTTGGGAAAATATTAACTCATATTTAAATAATTTTGTATTTTCTTTTTTTAGTGGTATTCATCTGGAACTTGTCAGCATTTTAAGGGAAAGAAGTCACTCACTAATTAATGCTGGAGGTGATGAGTAAATGTGTGTGTGTGTGCATGTGTGTGCCCGCATATGTGTGTAGGAGGATACAGAAGTTAAGGGAGAGTAGGCTTTTACTTTATTTTATTTATTTATTTATTTTATTTTTTTGTGTTGGAGTCTCACTCTGTCACCCAGACTGGAGTGCAGTGGCACACTCCCGATCCTTCCGCCTCAGCCTTCCAGGTAGCTGGAACTACAGGCGTGCGCTACCACGCCCGGCTAATTTTTGATTTTATTGTAGAGATGAGGTCTCACCAAGTTGCCCAGGCGGGTCTCGAACCCGTGGGCTCAGGCAATCCACTCTCCTCAGCCTCCCAAAGCGCTGGGATTACAGGCTGAGCCACCGAGCCTGGCTGGCTTTTACTTTATTTAATTCCCACATTGCTTTTCCCAGATTTATTTTTCTTTATGATTAACTTTCTCAGACACATTAATAATATCTGAGTTTTTTCCTGCAACCTCATGTTTATTTAATTTACAAACAGCATAGAACTGCTTTGTTTTTCTCTCATCTTCGTTGTAAGTGTATTGGATATTTGATAAACTTAGTCTCTTTTTTCCAACTTTTTCCAAATTTTATAAATTGTAATAGCTCTTTTAGAACTAATATAGTTTATCACCCCAGTAGGTCCTAAATTAAGGTGCTCTTTAATAGTGTACAGGGAGTCGTTATGACCAGTGGGATGGGTCAGTGATTGAGGGTTTTAAGAGGTTCAGAAAGACCAGTGAAGGCTTCCTCTCAAACTGTTCTGCTTAAAAATAAAAGAGTCATCAGCAAGACCAGCAAAAAAAAACCCTACAAATAAACAAACAAAATAACAACAACCCTAAGTGTTGTAGGCAAGGTGAAACAATACCCTAATCCTCATGCATTGCTTGTGAGATGGAAACACAGAAATTGTTACTAGTGTGTAGGAAAGCTGCCTATACATATATCCTATGATCTGGTAATTCTACTATGTATATGTTCACCATAAGTTTCTGCAACATATACCTAAGACTTCTCAAAGCAACATTGTAATGGACCAAAATATATAGGTGTGTGTGCATATATGCATGTATTAAAATTAAGTCCAAATGTCCATCAACAATCCGGTGATTAAGTCAATTATGACATACTCATGCATTGGAATAGTGTGCAGCAATAAAAATGAACAAAGTGTAAATATACAAAAGAATGTGGAGCAATCTTTAATACGTAATATTGAGCAAAAAGCCAAACATGATGGAATATATTTTATGTGAATCAAATTGCATCCATTAAATAAATACATAATTTAAACATATTTTAGGTATATATAATTAAACAATAAAATACTGAAGAAAGTCAAGGAAGTAAGTATGCATTTCAGGCATACAGGTATATGTGGGAAGGGAAGCATACATATTCAAGAAAGGGCAAGCCTGGGATCCTGTTTTTTAATGTTTTGCTGTGAATGTTGGGGGGTGGTGCTTATGTTGCTGCTGCTCATGTCAATAGTTGATCAAGGTATACATTTGTTTTATACACTTTTTCCTATGTATCATTCTGATAATTTAAAGTACCTGAACTACTTTTGAAAAGAAAATTAAAAGATAATCATAGGTGCTGATGTAAAGCAAGTTTTAGGATTTGACTTAAATTTACAAAAGCAAGGACAGACTCTGCTAATTGTGTTTTGCTCTTCACTCATCCTGTTGTGCCTTGTTATTAGGGCACATGCGGCGAGCTGTGGCATGCTGAGAAGCCCCTGCAGTAGTTCCAGGGTGATGAAGTAAAGTGGGGCGGAAGCCTTACGTCTGAATCTCATTACTGGGTTGAGGGTAAGTCAGACGCTTCTTGTTACTATGGCATAGTTGTGCATGTGTGTGTGTGCACGTGTGCATCTGTGTGTGTGTGTGGGAGTGTTCATATGTTAATTCTATTCTAGTATAATGATGGAAGTGCTGGTATTCAGCACTAGCCAAGTACCTAATGTGTCCTTCAACCCCTGACCATAATGAATACAAAATGCTGGTAGTAATAGATTGAAATAAAAACTCTCTTCATCTTGGCATGTGAGAAATTTGCAATCACGTTTGGATTCTCAAAGTGCTGTTTGATTGGAGATTAACATGTGGGTGGATTGACCTTTCTTGCAAGAGTCATTGTTTTTGCACTAAATGTGTGAAAAACAAATTTCAAATAACTGCCCTATTGTACTTGTCTTGTGATTCGTATTATCACCCTTTTAGATTTCTCAGCAATGATGGCAGTTATTAAACTCACTGGGGCTTTTTTCCCTCTACCCCACCTCTAAACACCTTTTTATTCTTCCCTGGAGGTGGAATTTTCTACAGAAAGCTTAGTTTCTTCACATTCTTATTCTGTCACATGCGATTTCTTAATTGACTTGGGTTTGAGACCAAAGAATGTATGTCTGTTTTACAAAATTACGAAAGCATTTGGGATACTTTGTACAGAGGTTGTTTACCAATTCCCAGGGGAGAAAAATCACACATTTTATTTTTATCAGCTTTAAAATTTATTGGTTAAGCATTTCCTAAATATAAATCTTTTTCAGCCTTAGTTTTTTTCATAATACATGTTTCTTATGTGCTACCTTGTTCACCATTATGACAATATTTCTTGTTATAACTATCAAATTTCAACTGAGTAGATTTAGGCTTTTGTCACATTCTGAAATTTCATAATTAAAAAATAAAAAGAAGATAAAAATTGACCTACACTTTCAGAATCTCTGAGAGGAAAATTGATCTGAAACTGCTTTGTGCTGTCAGTAAGGCTCACTTTATTTTAAACAGTTTTGAGTTGGGATTTGGGGAGACATATCTCAAAGTCAGGGGCAAGTAATTGCACCGCTCTTTATATATCTGACATTCTTCTATATTTCGTGTAGAATAGGATGTAAGTAATTTTATTTTCCATCATGTATGCTGTATTTGATCATATATTCAACCTTCTTGTAGCTGGTTTGAACTTATTTATTTATTTATTTTTTGTTCGTTTTTTTTTTGAGTTGGAGTCTCACTCTGTCGCTTACGCTGGAGTGCAGTGGCCGCTCCCACCGCAGCCTCGACCTGCTGGGCTCCGGCGATCCTTCCGCCTCAGCCTTCCAAGTAGCTGGAACTACAGGTGCGCGCTACCACGCCCGGCTGAACTTATTTTTATTTTTATTTTTTTTTAGTTGCAGTCTCACTCTGTCACCCAGACTGGAGTGCAGTGGCCACTCCCGGCCATGCAGCCTCGACCTGCTGGGCTCCGGCGATCCTTCTGTCTCAGCCTTCCAAGTAGCTGGAGCTATAGGCGTGCGCTATCAAGCCCGGCTAATTTTTTATTTATTGTAGAGATGAGGTCTTGCCAAGTTGCCCAGGCGGGTCTCGAACCCGCGGGCTCAGGCAATCCACTCACCTCAGCCTCCCAAAGCACGGGATTACAGGCTGAGCCACCGAGCCCGGCTATAAGAAATCTTTTATCCAACCTGATCAAATAATAAGCAATACTATGTCCCTTATAGAAAGTTTAGACATTTTGATGTTAAATAATATTTTTTTTTTGTCTCATAGAAACATCTTTTATTGAAGACTGGGATGGGACAGACAAAATATAAAAAGGCATTAAAATATTTACTTTTTTTTTTTTTTTGAGTTGCAGTCTCACTCTGTCACCCAAACTGGAGTGCAGTGCCTGTTCCCGGCCACCGCAGCCTCGACCTGCTGGGCTCCGGCGATCCTTCCACCTCAGCCTTCCAAGTAGCTGGAACTACAGGCATGCGCTACCACGCCCGGCTAGTTTTTGATTTATTGTAGAGATGAGGTCTCGAACCCGCGGGCTCAGGCAATCCACTCACCTCAGCCTCCCAAAGTGCTGGGATTACAGGCTGAGCCACCGAGCCTGGCTAAAATGTTTACATTTTAATTCTGGAGTCCAAGTTTCTCAGGTAGCATCTGTGCAGGAGAGCTTCCCATTTTAATGTTTCATCTGTGTTGTCCACATTATTTTAAGGCTACACCACAAAATATGACATTTCAGTACTGAATTTGTTCAAGGAGAATCTTTATCTTTGAAAATCAGTTTGTTTGGTCTTGTTTTCCTTACGGCTGACTTATGAAAGTAATATTTCTTTAATTGATTCCCTTTCTTTTCATAAACTACCTGGTAAGAGATTTTTGTGAATCACCTTGTGTTAAAAAAAAATGGCTCCTTGAATCATATGGACAAGAGCACATACTGACTTTAAGTAGTCTTATGAGCCATTTGATGGTACATATGTGTCATTGAAAACCATCTCTCTGAGGATTTGTAAATACTCTTGTTAAGAAAATAGAAGTGTGCAAGTTCTTCAGTATCATTGGGAAATCTTAGCAAAATGCGACCAATCAGAAAGTGACTGCCCAGAGCAATCCACACTTTTGCCGTCTGGTAGAATATGACACAAAGCTGAAGCGACCAATGTCCAGTGGCTCTTCTGCTGCTCTCAAAAAGTGTCTTTCTTGGATGGTGGTCTTTCTTATCCATAAACAAGACTTACTATGGAGTGGAGACAGCTGACTGTCACTAACGTCAGTTTGGAGTTCATCTTGGTTTCATCAAGATGTTTCAAATTCAGAAGTTAAATTCTGATTGACCTACTTGAAACTTTCTCAGCTGCAACATGGAGGATAAAACATGGATGACAGAAAAGGCAGGCAATATCTAGAAGGATTCACATGCATTTAAGTATCAGTTGAGTCACAATTGAAACCTGTACTAAAACCCAGGTCTTAGATTGAATTAATAACAGACAATGGGATACATAGAGCTATACAGCGGGAAGGGAGAGTGATGAATTATAGGGTTGTAGATAGTGTAGGAAGAAGAGAAATAGACTCAAAAGAGCATCTACTAGCCCTGCTAACAAAACTGCCGATAGTGAGTTAAAGATGCTTGATATATTGCCTTCCATGCTGGCTTCTCAAGGTAGTACACATACACTGGTTGGATGACAGGGAGCGTTACACAGGAATATACAACCACTATGTGGTGCTGACAAGATAAAGAGGAGTTCTTGGTAATGCAGTAAGTATTGCTGTTGGGAGTACTTCTGTTTCTATCCTTGTGTATATCTACATATAGTTAGACATCAACATAGACAATTGCGTGAACACATACACTCTCACAAACCACTTGGTGATGACACACAAGAGATTTTCAGGTTGCCAAAGAAAAGTGGGCAGGAAGCACACCCTATTTCTTATTACTAGAGTGCACATTTGTCAGTTGCAGGGTACCTGAGGTACTGGGTCCACTCTTCCCTCATGGGTGAACTTGGGTGGTTTGCCTGAGGTGAGAGGCTTAGGTTGACCAGCTACCCATCTTAGCCCGTGCAGCCAACTAACAAGGATTTTTCTTCTAAGTGTTGAATTCCATCCAGGTCTTTAGAAGGCTAGCCTGTTTCCACTTCAGGATTCAAGGCTCAAACAAGTTTTTCTTTGCTTTTTATGATGCATAAGGGGACTTTAAAATTTCTAAAAGCTGGCAGGGTATGGTGACTCAAGCCAGTAATTCCAGCACTTTGGGAGGCCGAAGTGAGGGGATTGCCTGAGCCCTGGGAGAGGTTCAAGACCAGCCTGGGCAACTTGGCAAGAGCTCATCTCTACAATAAATCAAAAAATTAGCCAGGCGTGGTAGCATGTGCCTGTAGCTCTGGCTACTTGGAAGGCTGAGGTGGAATGATTGCCTGAGCCCAGCAGGTTGATGCTGGGGTGGCCATGAATATGCCACTGCACTCTAGCCTGAGCGATGGAGTGAGACTCCAACTAAAAAAAAAAAAAAAAAAAAAATTCTGAAAGCTTGTTGGCACCTTCATCTGGAAAGGAAGTACAGTAGGTCCCTAGGAAGATGCTCACTTTTTCTGTGTCCTCTGTGAGGGGTGAGTGCCCCAACTCTGTAGGGGAGCAGTTTGGCAATGAAGGAGGAATTTTGGCAATGAGGATGCCAGTGACTGGATGGGAGTGTATGTGTCTTGGTCCCTCTGCTGCAAACCCTTGTCTTCTTGCCGGCAATTCTAGAACTTCATTTCTCTGATTCTCTGGTTGCAAAACTAAGAACCAGAATAATGGGTGGGGAGCCATTCATCCCCCTGTTTTGAATACCAGCAGAAGAAAGTTGAGCACAACTACTAGGGCTCACTGGTTGCTGTTTTTGCATTAGAGTTGCAGAAGATGCTTTATTTTGAGTCCTCTTTTGAATTTTGCAGTCTTGCATTTTCTAGCTCTGGGTCTGTAGAATACCCCAGGGTTAGTCAGTCTTAAGCAAAATCTCAGAATGACTGACTTTTGTTTTTGGGCCTTGCTGCTCCTTTTATTTATTTTAATTTTTAAAATGCCCTTTATCTGTTTGATGCCACCTCAATTTTTAGGATGACTAATCATTCCATGTAGCTAGGCATCTTTCTTCAATGAGGTGGAAAACATCAGGTAAAAAAAAAACTTTAGCTATTTATAGGATAGCTGAATTTCTTGATAAAATCCAGAAGCATTTGCATTTTAAAAATGAAGATCTCGTTGCCGAGAAATCCAAAGGAACAGACCTTTAAAAACAGATTGTTGGGTATTTTTATATATGGCCAAGGGAGATATTTTGGGGCAAGGGAAGCTTTTTAAATTATACCATTTGGCACACTCCCTTCATCTACTTGTAAGGTCAGTCCTAGCCATGGATGAAATGTGTCCAGATGAATGGCATTGCTAGCAAGCAAAATGAGGGCATCAAAAGTGTCTGTGATTTTCCAATAATCAGATGAAAGTTACTCTTAATCATTTAATTTTGCTTCTCAAGTTATCAGCAGCCTCTAGAATGCTTTCCAAGGTTATTTGGAATGACAATTAATTAAAGCACAGGTAAGAGTTAATGAGATTTGAAAACTGCTTGGGTATCACTGAGGCATAGTTTTAGCTGAGGAGATTCTGAATGGAAACAGTTATCATCCCATCATCATCTTCATTACCACCACCACCATTGACAATAACAGTTTGCATTTAAATGGTACTCTTTTCAGAGATTTTGGCATCTGACAGAAAATTTGCTTGCTCTCACAACATCTTGTTGATGACATAGGGCGGCTGTGGTTTAAGAAATCATGATGATTATCACTCTCTAAATCCTGGCTGTCTAGTCATGCTGATACCCGACTTTTCTCTCCTTGACTCTTCTGTCTCCCTGGAGCTGTGTAGCAATAGTCCGGTGAATGGGCAGAAACAGGTAGCCCTATGCCTGTGAAGAGCAGAGCTCGCTGTCTTCCATCACTTGCCATTCACACTCGATTTGGAGAACATTACACCTGATCTCAGCTCATTTTGATTGTTGCCTTGCTCTCCCCACCCCCAGGAGTTTGTCTTTTTCTCTTTCTTTTTTTTTTTTTTTTTGAGTTGGAACCTCACTCAGTCGCCCAGACTGGAGTGCAGTGGCCGGGAGCGGGCTCCGGCGATCATTCCGCCTCAGCCTTCCAAGTAGCTGGAACTACAGGCGCGCGCTACCACGCCCGGCTAATTTTTTGATTTATTGTAGAGATGAGGTCTCGCCAAGTTGCCCGGGTGGGTCTCGAGCCCGCGGGCTCAGACAATCCACTCACCTCAGCCTCCCAAAGCGTGGGATTACAGGCTGAGCCACGGAACCCAGCTGTCTTTTTCTCTTTCTCTCTCTTTTCCTAGCATTCTTCTGCTTCCCTCATCTCCATTATCTCTCTCTTGCTTTCATTGGCCAGTTCAGACCTCTATTGTTTCTTAGTTTGTCTTTTGTTAAAAGTTTATACAAGACAACTAGGGACCTAGAGATACATGTAGGGAAATAGTCCTCTTTAGCTTTCATAAGTAGGAAAAGGAGCACCTTGCTCTGTTTCTAATGTACGTGCTTTTTCATGTTGATACTTCTCTGCTTTTGGTGGCTCTTAGCAGGTTTTTAATCTTCTGGTTAGGTGGAAGTGGCTGATTTCTTTTTAGTTCAGATCTCTTGTTTCCTCTTTATTAAAGTTTCATAGATATTGGAATGGGAAAGTAACTTTAATAGAGAGGAAACAAGAGATGTGAACCTCTCTTTTCCAAATTTATAGAACAAGCTTTTGGGATGTGTGCATTCAAGAGAGGAGTAAGAAAGATGTGGGCTCTGCATGGTCAAGTGTGCATCCAAGCTAGCTGAATAACAGCTGATAGCTCACTTTCATTGAGCACATGCTATATGCCAAGCCCTGTTGCAAGCACTTTACATATACTAATGTGGGAAGTTGGCATGGTTAACCCTATGTTATTAAATTACTTGTATTCTATGAACAGTTCCTGCTTTTTTTTGTATTTGCTTTTTTTCTGAGTTTTTGGTTCTTGCTTTTTTGGTATTTGTTTTTTTCTGCATTTTTTTGGTAAAAATTTATTTTCCATGACTTTAAACTCATCAGGTCTGGAATACAAGGACAAAGAGACACATTCATACTTTGGATGAGATTGAGAAGGTCACTCCCTCCTGCAGTAAGATGGTGGTCTTGTGAAGGGCAGATTGAATTGCAACATTAAATAATTAAATTGGGCAATAAATATGAATCTTTCTCTATTTAAGATGGTCTTTCTAGTTTATCATGTTTAGTATTTCTGAAGATATTATAAAAAGAAGTGTTCTTGCCCAGTACAGTGGTGTGTGTAGATGGTCAGAAGTTGCTGCAATCTCCTGTCTTTGAGAAATGGTACATTTTAAAACATGAAATAAAACAAACAGAAACCGAAAGCACCTGTAAAAATATAATAATTTTTTTTCACATGATAGAAACTTGGTTCTTTTGGCCTCTACTGGGGAGTCGTTTTGATGTTCTTCTCTTTACTTCTTTTGAAAATAACCTTTTATATTCTAGTGCTTGTGAAAAATACCTTTGATTCTTACTTGGCCTCTTCCACTGAATTGGAAAATTTGGTTCCATTCTCTTAGCAGGTAAATAGCCTTAAAACCATTCATGGTTTTGTCAGGGTAGAGGAGAGCTGAAAAGCATTACATATGTTCCAAGTTAAGAGAGGCCAATCTTTTGCTGTTTTCAAGTGGTTCCTTCCCCTCCCTTCTTCTATTAAGGGCTTTACCACAATGGAGCTTTAATCAGCTTCATTGATTTAAAGCTAATTTGCACTTGGCTTCAAGGTTAAGGTCCACAGCACAAGCTGAAGACCTTTAAATCAGAAGTCAGAATGAAAAGCCTTAGGTATATCATATTGTCTGCTGTACATAAGAATGACAGCTCTTGATGGCTGTGAATTAACTATTGGGAAAAAAGGCACAAAGCCAGTTTTTCTTCTGTGTTAATATAACCTCTGCTAGCCGAGTTATATTGCATTGCTATCAACATTTCTGCTTCATCATGTAAATTGATGGAATTGGCTGAAAATACTTTGGTATTGTGATATTTGTAGCCATCCATTTCTGCTTGGTTTCAGTTGGATTTCAACCTAATTGCCTAACTGATTCCATCTGTAATAACTTTTAACATTTATTTTTCCCAAAGGGGGAAAAATGTCTTGTCTGTATTCTGCAATTAAGAAGGTGATGAAATATTCAGTGTATGTCTCCACTCTGACTAAATTCTTTTGTTAACTTTATCAGATAAACTATAAAATATTAACTAGGCTCATTGTTTGAGCATGTGCAGATGGTATAATATTTACCAGACATATTTTTAATACACATTTAATTTTATAAATTGAATTAACCGTTACATGACTAATTTTTTTCCTCTTTTCCAAATTGATGCAACAAGCATCCACATTGTTGGCTGGATGTGCTACACTAGAACATTTGTGGATAATTACATAAGCTTAGCTGTGTATATAATAAATAACATTTCCTCCAAACTTAACCACATGAAATCAAATCAAGCAGAAATAATGCTATTTTCTAAGCAAAATTATGCTGAGTAGCAATGTGTGGGTTCTTTGCTTTTTTTTCTGACAGCTCAGTTTTTCAAATTTTCTGGAACATTTAAATAGGTAAGTTAATTTTACCCATCTCTCTTATCCCCCATACAACTTACTCTATATATCTATGGCCATATCTTTCCTGACATCTCCAAATGTGCTAATATAGTAGCCACATAACACTTCACTTGAAGCAGATTTTCTCAGAATGCAGTTTGGACTGAATCAAGGTCAAATTCTAAATCATGATATAAAGATCCATAAAAAAAAACCTTTTTATTTTTTAAGCTATTGAACAGAAGGCTTGGTTACTGGTGAGCTGCCCAGAGTAGCACCGGTTCTTACAAGATTACTTTTTATTCAGTGCCATCAGGTGCTCAAGGTAGACATAATAGGGAGAAAGGCATGAAAGGAAGCATTACAATCAGTGCATGTTGTATTGGAGGTGGCATGTAGGGATTGGAGAAAGGAGGGTAGACGGTGAATTCTGGGTGTCAGGGATAGTGGTATGGAGGACATAACAACTCAGCTGAGATTTAAATCATTGCCCAAGTGGACAACAGGTATGCAGTGTAGAAAGGACATTCTAGGCAGAGGGAGCAGCCTATGTGAAGTGGAGAAAGTGCATGGAATATGAAGCAGGGAGTGGTGGCAGAAGAAATGAGGGGGAGTGGTTGCAGCCTAGAACCCAAAAGTGGAATTAGCTGGATGTGCTCATGTCATGGTTCAATGGTTCATGGAGCCTTAGTGGTTGGATGTGCTGGAAATGATGTGACAGCAAATAAAAGGCAAGCAACAGAGGGGACAGAGTCAGGAGTGGTGACTGAATTCTTTGAGGTCCCTGGGAGTCACCTAGAGAGCTGCATTTCAGAAAAGAATGGAATTCAGCTATGAGCAAGATGAGGAAAGCATGAGTATTCAAAAATAACTCATTTTGAATGTGGGACGTTATTTTATGTTCCAAGAAAGTGAGCAAGAATTCAATAGCTGCACTCATGAATTACATTCAAATTTACACAAATGTCAAAGTTGTGGAATCTGTTTAATCATATTTTACTATGCACTCCAAAGTGGTTTTTTTTTTTTTTGGAGTTGGAGTTGGAGTCTCACTCAGTCACCCAGGCTGGAGCGCAGTGGTGCACTCACAGCCACCCCAACGTCAACCTGCTAGGCTCCGGCATCCTTCTGCCTCAGCCTTCCAAGTAGCCAGAACTACAGGCACATGCTACCATGCCTGGCTAACTTTTGATTTATTGTAGAAATGAGGTCTTGCCGAGTTGCCCGGACTGGTCTCGCACTGGTGGGTTCAGGCAATCCAGTCGCCTCGGCCTCCCAAAATGCTGGGATTACAGGCTGAGCCACCAAGCCCTGTCTTCAAAGTGATTTTGAGTCCCTCAACCCCCTGCCCGCCATTAATTGATTATGAACATAATTACTTAAAGTGAAAAATTATCTATCCTTGAAAAGAGCAAGCATTCCCATCCATAATGAGTAGTATGTAGTTAAGTCCAGAAAACTCAAGTCTTTTCCTAAGTAAACAGACTAGTGTTGGGCGCTGAGGGATAGAGGTGAATAAAGCCTCTAAGAGGTTTTACTGGAGTTGAGGACCCAACATGAATACATCACATTTTAAATAACAAAAGCGTTAAATTATTCAAAGGAACACAATTTAGCATGAGAGGGAATAGCCGCAGATGCAAAGAGGGTGCTTACAACACGGAGGCAATATCACTGCATCTACTTATTTTAGACTCTATCTGTCCTTAGTAATGTTGACAACCCGCTTCAATTTGTACATGTAAGTTAAACATAAAACACATGTTTCATAGATAAGCTGAGACAATAATGATGGGTTATCTCAAGTGAAGGAAGGCAAATGAAGCCAAAGAGACATTTGTGCAATAGAAGTGCCATGCAAAACTGGATTGAAGCTAAAATTTGTTCACACAAAAGAGCAGGGGCATGCACAACGACTGAATTCCCCAAATTGCAAAAGGGTGAGTTTGGGGATGCATTGCTTTAGAATCGCTGTTTATTTACAGCATTTTAACATTAGTTTTTAATTCCCGGGGTGAGTAATATTATCCCCTTCTACCACATTTAATTATTCAGTGCTTTATTGGCACAATCATGATTATCATCCTCAAGGGCAGCCTCAGGCAAAATTGTGAGGAAGACCCAGAATCAAGACCCCCAGCCACCCCACTTAATGTCCTCTGCTTTAGTGGTGGTTGCCACCAGCTTAGTGCTCAGAGCTCTTACCACCTCCCTGACAATCCCGTATGGACATCTGCTCTAGGAAAAACAAACAAGCAAATGTATTCACACTGAGGTGCTAAAATGTGAGAAGTTTAATTTTAACTCTCTCTGTGGGGCATTCACATTATCACTATGGACAGAACCTTCAGCTGCAGGAAAGGCATTGGCTTATAATTTGAGGATTCAGCTAATTTCGGGAAAAAACAGTCTGAGCAGATGATCTTTCCTTCACTCCTGAGCTCACATCATGGACACAGTCACCTGCTGTATCAACCACCTTCCTCTCTTATCTGTATTATGACAACAGCCTTCTGGTTGGTCTCTTCTTTTTTCAAGACTTTTTTCACAACAAGATCTGGCAAGCTAAAAAGTGATGTAAGCATACACTGGGGTTCAGGACATAATACTCCTGAATATTTTAAGCTGAAGGAATTTAAGAAAACTGCAGAAGTAGAAAGGTCACCTAAACCTTCTCCCACCCTTCTTCCCTGAAGTAGGTCATAAAACCTAGGAAGGATTTCTGATCCTTCTTTTAAGCAGTTCATAAGAACATCATGTGAGAGGTGCACTCCCTATACCCAGAGGAAAGGACATCTTGTTTCTGAAGACAGTCACGGAGAAGACTGTGAACAAACAAGCCATGCTGTTTCTTCCAGTTTATTATCATTAGACTATACCCGCTTGTCCTATTATATTTCTCCACTGTTGTCCACTCTTCATCAAACTTAGCATAAAAACACACAGGTTTAACCATTTCTACAGGTCTTCATTTCCTTATGAAGGCTCTTGTATCACACCAAACTTATATTGATTACGATTATATGTTTTTCTCTTGTTAATCTGTTTTTTGTTACAGGCCCCTCAGCCATGAACCTAAGATGGGGTGAAGAAAATATATTTTTCCTCCCCTACACATGTACCAGAATAATAGTCAAATTACTGCCTTATTCTGTTGCTCCAGAACCCTCAGGAGCTTTCAGTAGTCCATTGGGACAAATCTGAATGTTTCAACTTAGTTGAAGATTCTTCAACTGCTCTGAATAGCCCCCTTATTCTCCTACCTCATTTCTCTATATTGTCTAAGCCAATACTTCCCCACTGAATCCCAATGTTCCCCTGTGGTCTTATATTTGCCATTGTCTTTCCTCTAATCCATGTCTGTTGTTTCAGAATACAGACTCACTTTACTCAACCACCCTTCTTTCTAATCCTGCTTATCCTGATAATTCACTTTTTCTGTATAGTTTTAATACTTTCTTCAAGTTAATGGCTTATTGCTAGGTATTTCTTGATGCATTGCTTCAGGAGTATCATTTTAAATATCGCCATTGGCTTATAGCTCTTGGTGAACAAAATAAACAATATCATCATAATCATTTTGATTTGTCTATAGGCTAGATATTTTTATACCTTATTAATAAACCCCACTAGGCAGTTGTCATTATTCTCACTTTGTAAATGAGAAAATTGAGGTAAAGAGAGGGTAGGAAACTTGACTAAATTTCACCAGAACGTAGCAGAATAGGGGTTTTTAGCCCCACTCTCCTTGTTGAAACACAGCCTTTCTAGCCCATTCATATTATTCAGACTTGTGCTACTCTAGGAAGGAGATGGCTTGTTTCTGTCATCAAGGCTTTCTTTTATGAGTCCTGAAAGCCTAGTAAACATGACTTTCTTTGGACTTGCCCTCTAAAATTAAAACCAGAAGATTTAGATACTATTAATGTGACAGACATTTGCAAGCATTGCTTAATTCACCTCACTCCAGTCTCTGGTCACATGACAGTAATATAATTTTGCCCGATTATAGCCACACAAGAAACTGACAACCTGATGCCCTGGGAACTGAATCCTACAGTTAAATTTCCCAACCCCCATTTTGTAGATTTGTGCTGCAATATCATGAAAATTCATTTCACAGCACCAAAAATAAAGATGATGTTTGTGGTAGTTACTATACACTCCTACGTATTGATCATATATTGATGTACATTTAAACTTGTCTGGGTTAAGCCAAGGATAGACTAGGAGATAAAATTAAAAGGAATAAAATATAACACTTTAATTGCATTTGTGGCCAAGGGACTTACATTATACAGCAACCAGCATGTAACAGTGTATTTCATGTTCCGTGATTTACCTAGCTGATAATTGCGTTGCACTCCTAATAAATTAACCCACAGAAAATCCATTCATCTGCATCTTCTTTTTATGCAGAGCTAGAGGAAAAAGGACCAGTATAGCTATTTGAGTGGCAATCATGCACTGATTGTAGCAAAGAAAGTAGCATGGTGAGAGTCTTAAGCATTCTGAAAGCATTTCTTTGTAAGAAAAGAGGAAGGAAAAAAGAGAAGGCTTTTGCTAATTAAGTTCTGTTTTTGTCTTATTTGCTATGAAGAATATATTATGTTCTAGGTCAAAAATTATTGTTTCATACAGTATACTTCTGGCCAGATATTTTATCTTAATATTGTAAATTTTCTTTAAATATTTATAAAAAATTCTCATTGTTATGTTTACGATTCCCAGAAGGAAAGAATGTATAAATATGTTATTATATTCCTGCGAGGCTCCTTCCATAAATATTATTCCATAGCACATCTCACATTGTAACCTGTCCAATTTTTGTTAGATTCTGTAATCAAAATTGTTTTAAATGCTTTATCTACTTTCATTCTAATGTGTTTTGTACTTTCAATGTTTCTGCTTAGTGCTTTGATATTGTTTAGCTCATTTGATCCTCATGGTCAACATGGTAGAATGGAAAGAATGCTGAATGAATGAAGAGACAGGACTTCTAGTTTCCACTATGCCATTAAATGGGGTATAATATTGGCCTTATTGTTTTGCTTATCTGAGTCTCAGTTTTCTATATTTTATTTTATTTATTTTTTATTTATTTATTTTTTGAGTTGGAGTCTCACTCTGTCGCCCAGACTGGAGTGCAGTGGCCTCTCCCAGCCACCGCAGTCTCGACCTGCTGGGCTCCGGCGATCCTTCCACCTCAGCCTTTTGAGTAGCCGGAATTACAGGCACGCGCTACCACACCCAGCTAATTTTTGATTTATTGTAGAGGTGAGGTCTCGCCAAGTTGCCCAGGTGGGTCTGGAACCCGCGGGCTCAGGCAATCCACTCACCTCGGCCTCCCAAAGCGCAGTATTCCAGGCGGAGCCACCGAGCCCGGCCCAATTTTCTATATTTTAACATAAGGAGATTACAAGAGATAATCTCTAGGGTTCTTTCCAAATTTTAGAATATGCAGTTAAAAATACTGTGCGTGATTGGCCAGGCTTGGTGGCTCAGCCTGTAATCCCAGCACTTTGGGAGGCCGAGGCAAGTGGACTGCCTGAGCCTGCGGGTTTGAGACCAGCCCGGGCGACTTGGCGAGACCTTGTCTCTACAATAAATAAAAAAATTAGCCGGGCGTGGTAGCATGCTCCTGTAGTTCTGACTACTTGGAAGGCTGAGGCAGAAGGATAGCCGGAGCCCAGAAGGTCGACGCTGGGGTGACTGTGAGTGTGCCACTGCACTCCAGCCTGGGAGACAGAGTTGAGACTCTAACTCAAAAAAAAAAAAAAAAAAAAAGGCTGTGAGTGATTAAGGATCACAGAGCCCAAGTGACTTCCCCAGTTTCACAAGATGGGTAGGTGGTAGGAGAAAGACAAGAATGAGTTTTGATTCCAGTGAAATGCAAACTTGGCTGATCCTTCTGCAGAAAACAACTAAAAATGCTATTTAATCTAGTTTTTAAAAGGTTCTTTAGATGCATCAATGAACTGGCAAGAAAATAACGATTTCTTCAGTGCAGTGTTGCTAGAAACTAAAATACAAGAAATCTAGTCAAATTTGAATTTCAGATAAGCAACAATTAATTTTTTAATATAAGTGCACCTCAAATATTGCATGAGACATATTTATACCAAAAGCATATTTGTTTTGTTTATCTTAACTTCAAATGTGATTGGGCATCCTGCATTTTGATTTGCTAAATATGGCAATTTAGTAGCTGAGAACTAAGTGAAAGCAGGATTCTGGGGAGATAAACTAGCACTGAAGCTGCTGTCACTGTATAGGTATTTGCCGAATCCAGATGACTTTGAACTTCTCCCACAGGAGGGGAGAAGAGGGGAATCTAATAAGAGATCTGCTGAATAAAACTGGGACACCAGAAAGCTGCACCCTCACGGTATAGGTAACTAGAATTAAACCTAGCCCCGATCTTGGATTGTATGTGTGAAAGCATGTAGTACCAATAACAATAACAATTTCCTGTCTCAGATCTCAGTGCTAGCTGTGGGCAAGGGAAAAACTTTACTTTGAGAATTCACAGTTAAATGCTATACCTGGAAGTTCTCAATAAACTCTAGCCAATAATTTAATTTATTATTTTTTTTTGTTGTTTATTTGTTTTTTTGAGTTGGAGTCTCACTGTGGCCCAGACTGGAGTGCGGTGGCCGGGAGCGGCCACCGCAGCCTCGACTCACTGGGCTCCGGCGATCCTTCCGCCTCAGCCTTCCAAGGAGCTGGAACTACAGGCGTGCGCTACCACACCCAGCTAATTTTTTAATTTATTGTAGAGATGAGGTCTCGCCAAGTTGCCCGGGCGGGTCTCGAACCCACGGGCTCAGGCAATCCACTCACCTCAGCCTCCCAAAGGCGCGGGATTACAGGCTGAGCCACCGAGCC